>DWJQ01000608.1:0-13485 GCA_018248915.1 Hesperia meskei straton
TGCTTGATATTGTTGCCTTGTTTTTTTTGTTCTCATTGTAGGGCGACGCTCAATCTACCTATTTATATTATCATTGGCTGTGTGCTATCATGCTTAAAACATAATTCAATCAAATTTAAATGTGACTTTTATATTTAAAGTAGGTATTCCTCTGTTTGATAAGTGCAGTACACGTTGACTTCATAGATGCTTTCATGACCCTCAGCATAGGTCCGGGAAGGGTTATTACGAATCAATTTCAGCTCGTGTTATTTAATTATGGCGAAGGGGTAGCGAATAATTCATTTTCGCCGAAATGTTCTAGCGCATCACAAAAATGACGAGTTTCACATTCTTTAATTTGTGGTGCTGTACGGTAACCGACCAGTTTTACCTTCAAAAATTCAATTTAAAATACCATTGGCCAATTTATTAACAGATCAAATGAAAACATTAAGTCCTTTAATTCCAAGCAAATGTTGTGACTAGTACTACTTGGTATTTACACTTATAATATACAGCTGAAAAGCTTGTTTTTTGTTTCGCGCCAGTCTCAGAAATTAGGTAGGTACTGATTCGAATTGAACTATTCTTTTTGTCTTTGAACAGTCCATTTATTACAAAGAAAGGCTACAAATAGGCTATATAACATCACGCTACGACCAATAGGAGCGCAACACCAAGTTTTCCGAAGCAAAGCAAGGGCGTCTATTATGAAAAGGTTTTTGTAGCTATTTTTTCTCCTTCATTATAAGTCCACTGAACTCAATAGTAAATGAAAAATAATTGAATGCCAATTTTAATCATATTACACATTTAGTCTACATTAAGAAACGAATGAAGTTTAAATTTTGGCTATCTACAGACATCATTATCTTACATATTGGCTACCGAATTAAATTTTTAACAAACACTCGTAGCGAGCAATAAGAAGATCGGTAATAACGTACCGGACGGGATAAACAAGCAGACGAATTCTCGATAAAAACCAATAAGCCGATAAACCGGCGGGGTTTGAAGCATAAAACGTCTATTTGTTGCTGAATGAGAGCGTAAACGGAATCATCTTTCACGCGCCGTCGCGATCGTTCTACAGATGAAAACAGAATGTATTTTATTGACTACCATGTCTGAGCAAGTGTTAATAGACGCATTGAAAACTATCTACTAATGAGAATATTTACCAATAGAAGACATATCACTTGACAAAGCATATTTTGCCACTTACGAACAAACGTTTACGAAATGATACAAACTTAATTGTTCAGATCAAGTCGAACATAACTGTAGGAGGTAAACAAAACAAGTTCGCTGCTCACAAACACTACACAGGGCAGTAAACTTCAGACAGATCCACGTAACAGTAACACGTAGCCATGTTAGCGTTAAACATGATATTGGCAACATAAATAAATACGATATCCTGCAGTCAAAGCACCGTAATGGCTTCAACATCACTTCTGCTACTCGTGTGTGGTCTCGCGGTAAACAAAGATCTTAATGACCGCTTACTCTCACGTAAACAATTTATTAGTCCACAATCGACTTACTACTTGCAATTACATCGATTCGCGTATCAGAAAATCGTTATGCATTCGATGAATTGATCGGGCATTTTATGTCGCCTGTAGATAGTTAAGTTATTGCCGTTAAGAAAGATTTTATTACAACTGCGATATTGTTGTTTATTGACTTTCGAGGACAGAAAAGATATTCGTATTCAACCCTTTTAGAAGAGGCTATGGAATATATTATTTTTGGATATTCTTGCGATTATAGTTGTAGTCTACAACTATAATCGCAAGAATATCCAATATACAACTTGTAGATTTTATTGAAAAAGAAAGCTCCGGTTAAGCCTGTAAGATTAGTAGCCTTCACTGTAAATAATGAGAATGACCCACAGTCGTGAGAGAGCGATTATAAGGACAGACTTTAAAAATTACAATTGGAAAATGAGACACGTGCATGAATTTCAAAGGATGTTTCATTGCGAAATAGCGTATATACCGGTTTATTTTTACGTATAAGTACCGGTGTAAGGGTAAAATTATAGATCAATAAGCAATTTCACCAAGACACCGGATGCGGTCTACTGGGCACAAGTTCAATTATTATTGAATTTCCGACGCGTGGGGCGAGAGCGGGCGGAAACATGGAGGTCGTGAATCCTTACTGCCATTTAAATTATAAATACTGTCATATTTCAAGGTCTACATTACACTAGGTCTACACTTTGATGTTTTCGCGGTTTCAAAAACTACTATTGAATTTATAACTCTTGAAAGCTGGTAAGTTCAAATTCTTAGCAACAGAAATTGAGAAAAAAAAACAATTACCAAAAGATAAATAAAATGCTATAATTAGGGGCCCGCTCCAGTAACTCATTCACTGAACTGTTAAGAAAGTCACGACATAAATTCTTGTTCTGTTTGTTTGTGTAATTAATGCGAAAAACTTCTCCTGTAATTATAATCCGACTCTCTGTTGTTATTTCATCAAAATGGCATTACGAAGGGTTACTTCTTCGGGGTTTCGGACCAATTTTATTCGAGTTGTAGTATTCTTGACTGGTTAATTTAACTGTTGCTTAATCGATTTTGAAAACTTTTGTTCAATGAACATAATCATTGATTGCAATATGTAGTCTCGCAGGGTGACAGTATATTTTTATTAAATTGTTACGTAGGTATCCATGATTTTTTTTTTGTAATTTCTAATTGATTTCTTCAGCTTAGTGAAAAAAAAATATCAGAGCTAATAGATATAGTTATGCTATATGTACAACCCCTCTGCGATTTGAGAAAAAAAGTTTTATTTTTGAGAATATAATGTAATTAAATGCCTATCCTATTATGTTTTTACTAAGAATTTTTTTTAAAATTTTTTGTGGCTGAAATAAATGAGTAGGTTGTAATATTTCCGATGATCGTACGACGTCCTACTACTTTAAGTTCACGCGATGGAAGATGCTGATTAATCTATCCGAAACGTTTGTTTTGAAATGTTTGAAAGAACATGATTTCAACACAGCTAGGCACGGACATCGCACGGGTGGGCATTAATTACCTTCGGTGGCCAGCTGACTCACTCGGTGTCGCCAGTTTTGAGCACAGTCTAACTCCCAACCAACGGCTCGACTAACACGCAACTCTGCGGCTCACTAGTTCCTACGCTCCAATGACCAATTTCGAAAATGTACCTAAAATTTTCTGCAATTTCAATACCCTCATTCGTTTGATTTTACCCCTTTTAGCAAAGAACTTCAGCATTCTTATTTCTTTTACGAAACTCCAAATAAATGGAGTAGTTGAGTAAAATAACTTAAAAAATTTACAATAATAACATATATGTATAGCTAACTGTAGCTAAAGATTTGTAATAATTCAATTTACTTATTAGATTAATAATTCAATTTACTTATAATTAAATTAAATTAAATTATATTTTCATCATTTATATCTCTAATAAATCAAAATGCAAATGAATCGGTAATTGCGATCCTTAACAAATCGTTATAGTGAGTGTGGCAAGTTCAGTATCAGATTACAAATACGACATGTGCGACATATGGCGCGTGCAGTCAATTGAAGCGAAATCGACAATTCGAACGTGGTAAAGTCGACACGAACACGCCGAGACATTTACAAAAGTATACCTAGGTTAATAATATTGAATATGAGAATATGGATTAAATTAATATCAAAAATATTGAAGAATGAAGCAAAAGATTATTTCACTAACAATATTTTTATAAAATTTTCCTCAATGCAACTAATCGTCGCCTCAGTGCTTGTTTGTCCTATCTACCCGAAAATTAACTTTAAATGCAATTTTATTAAGACTTAAATTTCAATCCTTCTGGTTAAGACAGATAATTTTCGAAAAATTTGGTAGATAGGACAAACAAGCACTGAGGCGACGTAATGTTAACTTTTGGAAAATATTTACCGTCAAAATGGATATCGATAAACCACTGAAAATATACTGATTACATGATGTTTTGTAATAAAAAAATTAAGTTAAAATAATTTGAGTTTTGGTTACAATAGGGAAATATAATATTCAAATTACATTAAAACGTCTTCTAACATTTTCACACACAATCATAAATTCTAATTTAACGCGTTCGCGGATCTTGTTACCGTGTTGCCTTCAGTTTCGCAGACTCATTGTATGTAACTCCCAAGACAACGCAGCCCCACAACACGTATACAAAATTAATTAGACAAAACCTCCCGCTCTTGTAATATTTTATTATTATTTCCGCTACTGAGATTTTATTAGTGTGTTATATTTATTATTTTCTCCTGCGGCGGATCTGAATAGCAGCTTGATTATCATTATTTCTGTATGGATGTGTTCTCTTCAACTACAAGTTCGTAATTACAGAAGTTGTAATTACAAGGTTGCTTACATTGTGAAACCTTGGTCGGCTTTCATTTCGTTATCTCGTTGTGAATGTTGATGGTTTGTTAAATTAAACGTCGTATGGGTAAATGCTATTTTCAATATTAAATCCTTAAATAATACGTCTATGGTTATACGTTCTGGTTTTATTCACGATTTTGTACAGTGAGCTCGTCTTTAACTTTAATAAAAAACTATTAGCAAAGGCGAACATCGTTTACCAGAATTCATTAATCAATAGAAATTAGAATTATTTTCGATTTTGTGTGAAACTTAAAGAAAACATGAATGTCAGAAGATTGATAATATACACCAAAATACCTATGAATAAATTGAACATACCTATAATGTACACAATTTTGTTAACTTGATGCCCGTGTCTTCGTCCGCGAAAAAATGACTCCTAAGAGTTTCAAGTCAAAATCAAATCTCTCGCGGCACAAATAACATATTTCTAAATAGGCGTAGCAAATAATAACTTACGACTTAAATGTGAACTGTAACCTGTGTGTGTAGTGCAAGGGCAACAATCTATGTAAATGATTACGTCCAAAAATAATTTCTACCTTACCATTTCTACTCAGTGTTCGGTTTCATTGCCATAAAGAACTTTGGGGGCAATTAAACGCCCGTGCCATTCCGGTTTAGGTAACGGACACAAAAACTATTTTCATATAAGGTAGTCCATTTGTGTTGTGTGCGGCGCGAGCAACATCGGATTCTACTTAGCGGTGAAATGTGTAATGCAGTGCTTCGCTTTCGGCCGAGTCCTCCTGTGGAAGCTTTAGTGTTCTTAACACCTCTTAACTGTTACTGTACAACATAGATGCGATTTTTAGAATCAAATTTCTAAGCTTAATCCAATGTTAGCCGAGCAGAAACTGTTAAGTCCTATCGTTGTACGTTTTTATACTCGTGGTTAAGATTTACGCGTACTTCCTTTCAATTTATTAGACAACTTGGTTTTCTATTATTTACCTAAATAGTGCAACATAAAATTGACTTTATACCTAACTGTTAAACATTATTACACTTGAAACCATTTGAGCAATCAAAAGTTGTAGTAACATATTATGTTATGTAGGCTAATATTATTTGCATTTAATTAAGAAATGACATCGCAATCAGGTAGGTACTGAGATGGGCAGTACAATGCATGACATTATTTCTAGGTACCTACTGAAAGATTCACAACATTCTACTACATAGATACTACTGTCTATTTTATTACTATTATAAAAATCATGAATACATTCTAATATTAGTAAATTAAAGTGTATGGTGATAGCATCACCGATATCACCATATACTTTAGTTTACTCTAATCAATCTGTCGAGGTACGCTATCCAAACAAAGAGACCCAAGTCCCGACAATGACGACTGCGTCAGTATTGCATCAATATCTCGATGTCTGCGAGCCCGATGGATGCGTACATTGGGAAGGGCGAGTTCTAACCAGTCGGCTAAATCTAATCACTTCCATTACTCATGCGCGGCCGAAGCTCATACTGCGCTTCGTTTCACGAGAACATCGACCACTCATCGGATTTGTGCGTTTGTTCCCTTCCTGTATGTTACTGCTATAATTTATGCATGTATTCTTTGTTGCATAACTGACTTAACGCCATGACGTATTCTCTGCTATAGTAAACTATGCATTTTCGATTATTATGTTTCTTTTTACGTATAAGTACCGTATATGGTTTTAGGTTGATGCTCATCAACCTAAAACCATATAGAAAATTAACAATTCCTGTCCAAAATTATAATTATCTATTTTCATCCAAATCAAAATATTGAAGCAGAACTTAATTTCATTTCATGTATGGTCAACAAAAAATAACATGAAAACGTTGAAGTTAAACTAGATGATTGATTTCACAGAAAAATCTATTAATGTACCTACATTTTTGTGGTGACAATTTCATATAAGTCGGGAACTACTGGGCACCATTAGGGGCATGTCTCGCTGACGTGTCCTGCATTCCGGAACACCGGCCAATCGGTAAATATGTCACGTATTGTACCAGCTAACACCTCGTTCGACACAACAGACTTGAATGAGTAAAACAAAAGCTGTACATATTACCAGTATTTTTCCAATCTTACTAATCAATAGAGGGTTAGATATAAAAAATAAGTAGTTCGTTTTTAACCTGTACCTATCCAATCAATCCATGTCATCAGTATCATATCCAAAGTCGGTATAAAGTAAACCTTTTTCACGAAACAGATAATAAATTGACTTGTGGTTGATAAGATCGTCTAAAAACGTGCATTCAAGTACGATACCGCTTGCTACATGAATTGAAAATTTCCATCAAAACCTCGTAAACAGCATGAATCCGAAACTTCCATCAGAGCATCGCTTTAAGCTGTCGTGCGAAATGAATATAAAGCTGGGAATAAAACAACCTCCTTAGCCGCAGCGGAACAGCAAAAAACGATACCACTGATGCAACGTTCAAGTGCAAATATTTACCCAACGTCGCCCACGAAAATTTCGTAGCGCCGATAACTTCCCTTCCAGATACCACAATGCAAAAAGAAGCTCCACTCTTCTAATTTGAACGTAACGAGAATCGACGTTTGGGATATTGACTTATATCCTTAATGGCATCTCTTTAGGCCGGTGTTTTTATACGTAATTTGCTTGTAAATGATGAGCCATTTAATGAATTAATGATCACTGTCGACATTAGTAATACCAGTGGCATCACCCGGTTTGTTGTAGGACAAAAGAAATATTCCTGGCTCCCTGACTATGTGACCCAAACAAAATAGCCTTCTCCCTTAATCATCAGCAGGGTTCAAGAGTGGAAATAGATTGAAGCCCGTACCGTAGTAGTAGAAACCAGCTATGTACATTCCCATAACATAGCAACTTAGTAACTTGACGTCACTACCGATTAATAAGTCATATTCGTTTTGAACTACAATACATATAACATTCCAAGTAACTTCAAAGATTTTCCAAAGAATTACGTTACAGTCACACGGCATCGCCTCACTGTCTCGTATACTCGTAAAGTGACAAACTTCTTAGGTTTAATGAACTACCATAGGGTCGATGAATTGGGAATCCTGTAAAAGTCAGGTACCCGAGGTGTGCAGGTGATTGAATTCCTGGCACGGCGTCGCCCGCTATCCCGGGAGCGCTGGATCGTTGCGGTTGGGATTGAGCGAGTGTCGTACATTTTTTGCTGTCTTCCCACTCACTTCTCTGCGTGAAGGAGTTCAGGCATTTTCGCCAATCATTTGCCAATTCCTTTCGGGGAATTTAAATTCCATCGTGCACCGTTAACTACATTTTTGGTCATAAAAGAGTAAATTTTTTTTATTAATAGTGTATCTAGTACCTACTCTATGTAATGATGATGGTTAATTAATTCATTTGTTATCTAAGTAATTGTTCTTATGCCGTATTAATAAGCATTGATAAGTCGAGAGATGGCATAATAATTTGTTTTAAACGTTTATCACATTCAAATCCTGAAAAGCTGTTGAAGGGCTGCTCTATAATACGAAGTTTTGCGTGTAACGCTGTCAAACAATAGGAGCGATTAAACGCACACATCTACACTGAAAATGCATTCTACTGGGGATTGCGTTACAAAATAACTCAACAGCAATTTAAAACGTATTGGAATGATAAAAACTCCGTTAGCACCGACCTCACTAATAAATATCCGATCTATTTAATATGGAGAGCAGAAAAAGTGATGCATTTTTAAATTACTATTATTTATTGCTTCCCTTGTTTAATGATAATTGATACTAATCTCATTTAGTATTCTACATCAATACATAATTTTTATACTTGCCGATAATTGTTGGAGCACTGCAATGGCGCAGCTACCTCACCCTCTGATATTAATTATGGCCCCATTAATTATGTGCTCTTTGCCTACTTCGAATTTAAGTATATTTTAGCATGCAGTCGTTGTGACATTTATTAGATATATTGCGTATCGTAGGTGCTGATAATATAAATGTTTATCGCTTATCATTAATTATAATAATCTAGCAAAGAAGGTCACTACTTTTTTGAATAAAGAACATTATAATATAATGTACTTGCATACTCTAACACATATCATCACCTAAGGTTTAGATCGCCATAACAGAAAGCTTCGTTGGGGTGCAAAGCATCAGGTAGTCGAACAAAAGGACGCAAACAGTTTGATATGATTGTGTTGATACGATTGTTGCAGTAAAACAGTTTCATTTGAATTTGATCACTGGCCTGTCCGAATAGCGATAGTGCGCACAATATACGGGGGAATAGTGCGATATTATGTTTCATGATCAATGCCTCCAAATGCAACATTTCGACAGATAACCAATCATTTATGAGCTGAATGCTCGTTTGGTATTGCTGTTGTTTTAGATATGAAAATATTATTTAGTAAGGCGAATTAACAATTGCGTACACGATACTTTTGTAGAGGTAACTACATTTTATGATACTATGAAATACCTACTAGTATAGAAGTACAAGTAAAGAAACATTAAGTCATATACAAATAGGTAATAATATGTAAAATACAAATACATTACGTCATCACTCACGTGTTACTAAGCAAAGTCGGAAACTGGATAGATATCAATAACCCTCAATTCCGTACATAATGTTGGCATAATTGGCGTAACATTTCAACTGCGAACCCTTTCAAGACGCCCGTAATGTTACGGCCTAGTACATGTTATTTAATTACGCAATCTCGAGTACAATGCGAGTTATACCGACTCCTCTCCTCTCGAATGCAGACTTCAATATTTGGGTTATATGAGAAATATTTCATTATGAACTTCCGAGTAATTAACAAGTGTGTTAGGAAATTGCTACAAATTCAATCACATACAATGAGTACTCTACAATTATAATATTAATTTTGTTCATCCTTCGTTCCGGGGCTTGATTATTAGTTAAAAATTGATTTTAGAATTAAGTGGAAGGAATACCAGTATGTAAAGATAGATAGATACTATAATAATAATATTCCTTTTGCAAGCTTATTCGAAGATACACAAGACTCTTTACTAATTCGTCTTCGGACTCGATCTCTTGAACTGCCATAAAATTCTTAGTAATGAAGGAGTTCGCAATCTTGAAGAGTAATAATCGTACTTGAACTCAAGAAATACTAGCCAATTATAAAGGAATCAATTATAATTATTATAAATATTAAGAGCTTGTTTCGTCACTAATTATTTATATAAAAAACATCTGTGTTTTCTATACGATATTATAATTGATTCTCCACACATTAATTAGTATAGTAGTGTAATTGTGTGTATAGTCTCCATTTAAACTGAAGCGCAGCATTACTACGGCAATATGGCTCTAGATTCCGATACGATACGATACTGGACCATTCAACACAATATCTATTATGAATGCCCGTATGCTCCGTGGACGTTGATTAGGTTCGTGGGGCTCTATTCCAATTTTCATGCCGGACTGCGATCGACCTCCCTGATTGATTGTTATTGGTCCGCGCCACGACCCACTATAAGGGATAAAATTTGAATGCTCCGCAACCTCCTTCTTTGTAATTCGGTTTTTCGTGGATTTTTTTACGAAATCATTACGTTAATTGGCCATTTATCCTTTCGGAAATCGAATTATGCCGCTAAGATCGGCGCTCAATACGGAGGGGCGAATTGTATTTTGTATTTTTGATTGCGCTGTGTAACGTATTGCCATGAACAGTGACTGCGGCGTGAGCTTTTGTAACTAAAGGCGTATTTCATAGGGTCGACACATAGCGCGCTATCTGATGATTGGTTTTTGGCAATTAACAGTATTGCTCACGTCGCAATCGAGTTCATTCACCGTGTGAAATATGTATGGGATCCGAATTTCCCTCTTTGTTGCATCGCTACATGGATGCGGTCACCGCAATGCTTTCCCAAATTGTGGTTTCGAACTAAAATGAATGAACAGATGATTGGAAGTTTTGCGTAACGTTATTTTAACTTAAACGCTTCGAACACTGTTATATCAACTAAATGAGTTTAGCGAGGTTAGATAGCACGGAAGTACCGTCGGTATGTTGTCAAAAAGCTTTTACACCACATTGTCAAATAGTGTATTAAATCCATTAACACTGACTGTGTGCAGACAATAAATAGGTGTACTGTAGTATCATTTTATAACTGACAGAGTTGTTATGGTTTGTAACAAACGTAAATAAAAAGTATAAAATTACCGACTCAATAAAGTAACATATCAGAAGCTATTACTTTAAGCACATCACTAACAGTAACGGCCACAGCATTTGCATAATAATTTTTTTATCTACATCTACATTTGCAACGGTTGCGAACTTGAAATAAATAGAACATGTCACGTAGTTAATTAGATGGTGTGTTTCACAGTCAGTAATTGTTTCGTTAGATCCGGTGACAGTTTACTGTTATCTGTCGACCGCATATCATTTCGATTTATAATAGGTCTATACAATGTACTCCAGAAATGTCTTCCGCAATAAACTATTCGCAACCTTAACGCCATTCTCGCATCTAAATTCTTTGCTTAGAGTGAACTGAAGTGTAATATTGTTACTTAGATTTTAAAGTTGAAATTAGCTTGTGCTTTCGGTCCAGAGGGATTAAACCCTTTGTCTTAGGGCGCTAGGTCACTGGCGCCTTGTCGCTTGACATTTGTAAAAAGGTCAGCCTCATTCTGTTACGTTTTCTTTATTTGATAAATGCTACGAGTAGGCATGTTGTATTGCTAAAGAAAGGGTGAAAAGACAGCCCTTTGCATTACAAAGGGTATTTGTAATGGCTGAGATTTGAAGAAACTTATTATTTTAGATATTTTGGAACTGACAATTGAATGCATTGTGTAGCTTAAACGTCATCTATATTCCCATAAGGTATAAATCAAAATTATTTCTCAAACACAATAATTGCAGAGATTAAAGAGATGTCAAAGAAAGCCATAAACTATCAATGGATCTATAAATCGAAGAAAACGTTAGAACACGCGAACAGCTTGGGAAAATAAGAAGCAATCATAAATACGCCACTTACAATAAGAAAGGAATCGTGCTTGTAACGTGTGAATGTACGCATAAAAATGCATTAATTGTACATCAATAACGCATTGTGGTGTACACAATCACGGCGAACCTGAGAGGCGGCAATGGACGCGAACACGCCACGAAAATTGGCAACATACAGCACGAGCGAACGTAATATGAGAAAATTATAGTTTTAATGTTAGAAATAAATAACGTGGCAAGGAAGACAATGGTCTTGTAATAAGATCTCCTGTTAATTTTGGCGAATGCGAAGCGTGCTCGTGCTTGAGATTTATGGAGGCATTGAAATTACACCCTACTTGTTCTTTCCACTCCGGTTATTGGTCCTGGTCTATTGTGCAACAAGATATTAGTTTTATACTAAAACTAAGAAACTATTAACATTTTCAATGTAAGAATTTAACTGGAAAGTCTGGAAACATTACATTTTAGGCAAATATGATAAGAGTAAGTGTGGCGAATACAATATCAAGTATTTTAAATGCTATTTTAATAGAAGAATTATTTGTTTTACTACCAGTAAGCACGTCTGCTAGCCTTGTTTACTGCGCGCTTGAGAGTTTAAGGGATTTAATTGAATCGTAGCGTCATATCCACAAATGATAGATACATTTTATCTCATTTTACTTTCGAGGTAATAGGTAATTCTTCAAATATTAATTTACAGGATCGTGTGTGTTTGTGTATCTTAAGAATGAATTATAAAGCCTTATCACCAGGTGCACCGCATATAATATTATACAATATTGTTTTCGCATGAATAGGAAGACATGTAAAGAATAAGTAATACCCATGAACACCATATTAACCTTGTTAGCGGCACGTAAGTACAAGCATTTGTTTTACCTACACAGTTTTAAACCGTTTATTTTCTAGTTTTACTTTTTATAATTCTGCCTGATTGTAGAGCTTAAGCCCTTTGACAGGCCGCGTTACTTACTAACAAGCTATGGAAGTTTTAGTCAAGTGTTAGTCAAATGATTATGATATGGAAGTCACACATGAAAGAACTACAAATTTTAAATCGCGGTAGGTAATCAGTTTACTTTTTAACCGACTTCAAAATAGGAGGAAATACCTAATTCAACTGTATTTTTACGTGTGCTGCTACTTCGTAACGTTATACTGGGTGAACAAATTTTTATAATCATTGTTTCTATTTAAAAAGGTATTGCTTGTCGTTTGGTCCCATATAAATAGCGACACCCGGCGGGTACTTTTTAAATTATGTTTAATAATATGTAATAATTTTAGTCATTATAGTCATCAAAATACGTCCATGTATTAATTAATTTTTTTTTTTTAATTTACTGCCTCTTAAATAAGTAATAGGTAAATAACAAACATACCTCTCATTTTCTGTTCGTCCAGTAGCTGTCTCTCCAAGTTGTCTTTTACTTCTCGTTCTCTGAGTACATCCATTTTTAGTTCAGCTGTAACAAAATAAGAAAATATTTAGTATTCACATAATTAGAAACTGAGATTCGTATTACACTAGTGAGGTAACGCTTAGGTATACGTAATTGTTTACATTTGAACCAAAATTTTCCATGGTATCTTATCTGATTAGTGTAAAAACAGTGTTTGTATTCATACATTGAAAAACCACGTAAGCAAATAATGATCAATCTCTGCTATTGCTTATGCACTGCTTACATATTTAACCTGCAATAGATTATAAGTTAATTAAATATTTGAGTCAAAATGAATGCTGGATGATAACTACATACTTCCGCATACTCTACAGACACGAATGTTTGTGTTTGGCTACAAATCAATTGCTCACTACTGAGCACGGGTTCCTCCTCATTATTGAGGAGGCCTAAGAGCATACCTCCACCACGCTCCTCACGTGTGGATTGGTAGAGACAACAATCATCCTGCGTCCTTCAAACGCCGTTACTCTAAACTTTTACATCGATAAAATTATTAAGTTACATCCTGTGTCTGTGTATGTGTTAGTTCAAAGATCAAAAACGCTCATTGAGCGGAAAAATAGCTCACAACGCGATGTGGTCACAGTAAAACATCCACATAGCG
>DWJQ01000609.1:0-13480 GCA_018248915.1 Hesperia meskei straton
TAAGCTTTGCAACCCAATAGGTCTCTGTGACGCTCGAGTAAATCCACATTTAGCATCGTCGGCTCCCGTACCATTATGTAGGTAGGCTCGTGACTTTTTACTGGGTGTACCAACTTAACCAACTTAAAGCGACTTCTGACAAGCAGTCTTAAAATAATCTTAATACTTTAACCTCAACTTTAACCTTCACATGGAATTACGTCAGTGCCTCCTACCTTTTACCGAATTAATTTTCTTTTTTCAGTCGTCGTGCCTGGATGCCTTTATATGTAAACATAGCAAACATCGCATTTGTGGACTCGAACCTAGGACGCGAGAAGTAAGACGATTCCTCGACAGATGTGATATGTTTGAATTTAATTGTGAATATAAAACACGTTAGTACTCATAACATAAGAATTGAAACTAGTTTGAATATATATTATTACAGTATATAAAAATTAAAAATACATAGGTGACATGAAAATGTAAAAACAAATTTTTAATACATTTCTGGACAAAGAAAGGTGGAGCGGTGTGCGTTAATTTCATGCAAGCATTCATGCGTCATTTTGTAGCGGTCTGGACTATTGTCTTCCATCACTTGCTCGCGAACCAGATTGTCATGACAACCTCAGAACTATGCCCTTGCTTGGTAATAGAGCTTGCTTGCGTTAAGATCATGTTTGACTTGTGTCCTCGCTTTGCTTCGGGACCCGTGTGTATCAGCCGCGTAGATCCTGCTCCCGTAGAGATCTCGGGATAAAAAAAAGCTTATTTGTCATTCTGGAGCATAAACTAAAAATTCGTCTAGTATTTTTTTCGTGGAAGAGTAACAAACATCCATTATCACGAACTATCGCATTTATAAATAAATAAATAATAGGTATTCATAGGATTAACCATTCTTCAAGCCCGAATTGTTAGATTCCCCTCATGCCCGAGTTACGTGCCAAGAACGTCACCAATCGATGGGCAATTTGCTCCATGGATGGGCAAAAGGAATCGATGGGCCTGCTTCTAAAAGCACCCCACGTCATAACACCGATCTCGGAAATTCTTTCTACAAGTTACATGTATCTACAGTCTACAAATTAATATCAACCAATAATTCAATTTCCAGATCTGATAACTTAATTACTTTAACTTTATATAATTATACAGCATAGTTCTAGGATTGCAAAGTTTATAAACCTTTCAGAGTTCGAGATAGCTCCAAGAAGTTGGTGTAACCATGTTCCGCCGTTATAACAATAGGACTAAAGTACTAAAGCAACTACGAGTCACAGGAAGTTTTGATTCACCTAGCGCAGATAGTAGTTAGAAAGAGTAAACAAGCCCGAAGGAAAATTCACAACTACGACACTCGTAGTTAAGTCTTTGAGTAAGTAAGTTTACAGGATGGTGTCTAAAATTGCAGCTGGTAAATATACCTTAATTGTGTTATGTAGTATAATATTCTAAGTTTATAAGACAAATATATGATTTGTTGGTAGATTTGTAAAAACGATTGAATCTCGAGCGTCCAAGATAACATCCAAGTCATCATATGATGAGGGCGAGAAAGTTGGCGAATGATATTGCAAAATATATATTTTCATACCAGGGGAAAGTGATCACAGATTTGTAGACATGTATGACAATTAAAATACCGTTTTTTGTGAGATAAAATATGTACATATACCATGAAGCTCCTAATAAGCATTATTATTGGTGAACCCTTTCAGTAAAAGGGTGAACTTTACTTATTTTGTGTCATACCATACTCCTGCCTTCTGAAGGTTTTGATTTCCAGCGATATGAAAAATTTTATTGAGACTTTTGCCTGTTTTCAGTCTATTTTGTCTTTGTGTGTTATCAATAGCACACGACACAGAAAATCTTTATGTGAAGCTGTGAGCGTGTAGTCATACCTAACTAAATAGGTATTATAATGACGCGGTGAAACTAATATAATATGTAGGTACCTATGTTGTTGGGCATTAGGTATATTTCATTTCATTGTAATCCATAATTCAAACATAATTAATAGGTCAGTACAATTATGTCAAAGCGAAAACAGATGTGAATTGATTTGTGTATTAACATTAACGTAATCATCACTGTTCACTGAATGACGAAATTAGTTTAGAAACTTGATACAGCTACAGAGATTAGTGAACAAGGTACATAGGTTCTTGACTCAAGATAAGTCTTGAATCATTCATGTTTTGGTAGTTAATACACTAAATTACACTAAGACAGTTCGTAATGTGAAGGCTCTCTTAGAAGTGACTGAATTAGAATCAGACTCTTAATAAGAATTAAGAACTGGACTATGTAAGTGTATCCCTTGGAATCGCGTCCAGAATCCTTAATACGGCGATCCGGTGTGGTAACCATTGAACTATTGCGACATCGACATCGATACTAAAAGATTTGTAACAAAAAACAAATTTGAGCACACATGATGACGTATCTTTTTGTAGAAAACCAAATTCGAGCACTCATAATGATTTAACTACTAATCTAACTGTAAAGCAATTTGAGGTGACTTTATGGCATTATTTCCAGTTCTCCTGGTAAACTGCGCAATGGCTGCCATAACAAGCGCTCACGGACCTCCGCAGGATCGTGATAACCAGGACATAACCATGGGACGGAAGGTAAAAAATGTAATATCATTATTCGTTCATTGTTTCATTATAAATTCATTCCGCTGTGGAAACGCCTGCTAGCTAATAATTCATTTTCATCTTTAATTACTCCTATTTTGATGCCTTTTTGGTAGTGGCCCTGTTTGAGAAGCGAGTAGTCTCGGGTTTGATTCCCAGCCGTAGATAAATATTCTGATCATCATTATAGTAGTCTCGTTTGTTGCTAGGTATGAATGGAAACCGTTATACCACTGAGTTACCATATAAGTACCAAATATTTCTTTTTTTCCTCTTCTCGATGATATTATGTTTGTACTAATAAGCTCTCCCTTCGTGATTTCACCTGCGTGAAATTTTTGTTTCAGTTATTCCCTTTTTCCCTTTAGAAAGGGATTTTTTTAATCCTCTCTTATTAATACCCTATACTCTTCAAGGATCATGCATGCCAAATAACAGGTTCTTGTGTTCAGTAGTTACGGCCGTGCATTGTCTGTCATTCAGTTAGTAACGGAAAACTTGGATATTTTCTTACTTTAAAGGCTGTTAAAGACGTTTATTTGGTTGATAGATACTAAATATGCTTAACTGCTTCTTACATAGATGGGTGCAAAATGGTGTGGCATGGCGAAGGTGTGCAACCACGACCGCGTGCCGGTCTGTGGGGTCAGCCACGCTGGTGATATCATGGGCTTCCGAGACCTCTGTGACATGTTCGACTTTAACTGCATTCGACGGAGAAGTGGGTTTATTTTAATAAAAATATAAAAAAGACTTTATTTACGAGATAGAGACTGAAATGTAGCTTGACGTTTGAAAGCCAATTTTTCAGGCTGTTTTAAGCAAAACTATATCCTATTGCGTATGGAGTAGAGGAGATTTTCGACTAAATATTATGTTTTTTGTATGGATACACAAACAATTTTTTTACTGAGAAACCGAATTCTTTTAAAATTCGAAAACTGGTCTTTATCGAATGGTCCGACTTTAAGAACTCTTTAAGAATTTGAGCGACACCTAACACCAGTTTGTGAGTTATCCCTAATAATGCGTATGTCCGATTTTGTTTTAACAATATAATATTTGTATTTCAGATTACAGACAGACGGGCTGTCCGGAAGATAAATCCCTGCTCACCGTATCACGTCGCCCAACCAGTAGTTTTTACGATGACTAATACTTTCATCATATTATTTATGTACCTACCTACTTCATTTTTATAGATTAGTAAGGATTCATTAATTCATGTAGTACGAGATTAAATAAGAGATTCTATTAGTATTGGTATTAAGATTGCATTAAAGTAATTACATATGTGTGAAACATGTTTTTTTTTATTTACCCTGCTCTTGTTTTCATTTCGGAATTCTTTAAATTAATGTTAATTATGTTCATCTCTAATCTTTCATTTGTGAACACAATGAAATAAAGTGTTACGTTACTAAGCGACTGACAGACAGACAACACACAGCCAAAACTACTGAACGCAAAAAGCTAATATCAATGTACCAAAGTGCCACGTATGTTCAATTTAGGAAATCCAATAAAGAGATGTAAAGTGGTATAAATGGAATCAAAAGAAATAAAAATCAGCCGTGGGCGGAAAGCTAGTAAAATAATAATTACTACGACGCTTGATTGAAAATTATAATAACATGGAAATGCTAAATTTATCAGAAATGTACGGAAATACACCACTAAATATTCCCCGTGCAGAGAGAAATCTCCCACAGCGCTTCTTCCGCCCCAATTAATCCCAAAAGGCTCTTCGTGGAAATATGTAGCACGTTTTTAGATGACATGAATGCACAATATTCCTGAAATAAAATTATTCATATAAAACTTTCTTGTTTGTGTTATTAAACACTTTGTTTATCACTTATTATTGTGAATTGTGTTTTATATAAATTCAAGTCAGTTAATTATGCATAAATTACTTGGTGTACGTAGATGAAAACTGCCACTGATTAGCTTCTAAAAATATATTGGACTAGCTTCCGCCCGCAGGCTTCGCCCGGGTCGACCCAACCCCATTTCACCCCCTTCGGGGTGGAATTTCCAAACATCCTCTCTTTGTGCTCCCCTATATGCCCCAAGGAACATACATGCCACAGCTTCTTCCGTTCAGTAGTTTCGGCTGTGCGTTGTCTGTCAGTCAATCACTATGTAACGCAAGAGTTTTATGCATAAGGTAAATTAATGTAATTAATTTTCATTGAGGTACTTGTACTAAAGGGTATCTTTAAGTTGAATCTACCTAAATCGATCACGAACAAGTCTCAAAATCATTTCTAAATAGCGTCATACTGATTTAAATTAAAAATCTATGCCATTAAGATGACCATTCAAATACACACAAAAGGGTTTATCAAAATCAAGAAAAAGATAAACCTTCCTACACCTCGGACACAATATACATAGACATATTAGGCATGTCTCTAATACCTAGATGGGTTGGTAACTTGTACAAAATGTTTTTGGTGTCAACAATGTTCACACGAAGCTAAATTCTCGAAAGCACTTCTAAGTTCAAAACAAATCACATCCTTGATTAATTCTTGAACCTTTTAACATCCGGTAATTGTACTGCGTTGAATATCAAGGCTCTTTCGTTACTCATAGCAACATGCTTCGACCAGACATTGCCTGAGGTAGCATGATCTTACGACATATTGATAAAGTTTTGTTACTTATAAACATGTTTAGTTTATCATTTCTTAGTACTAGTGCGCATCTCGTGGGTGACAAGGCTCATTTGGTAAGTTTGGAAGGAAAATTAACTTACTAGTACAACTGGAATCACCAAATAATCAAAATGATTTAATTTTTATTAGACGGTAAGTATAACGATTGCCTAGAATCCTGAACCCAATTTAATGCAGACCACGATGTTGTAAGAGGCAACAGAAAGTGAATTGAAAGTTGTGTGAAATTGATTGCAGTGAATTAAGATGTTGTAGAGCCTACAGTATTCCCTTGTGGCGGGCGGTGGCACCACCATCACGGCACTTAGTATGGCACCATTTCATTTTAACAAACTAACCAAGTAACGTTTTAATAACCCAATGTCTAGAGGTATAATTTTTGTTGGCTATTAACAAATTTAATACAAGACCCTTCTGCACAATGCGGAATGATGCTTTGAATTTACGATTATTACGATAGATCTTCTGTTATAACATATCGCCAATAATAAAAATGACGTAACCCTTCCAGACGGAATTAAAGAAGCTGTGTGAACACGCATATTCGTGTTTCCACGACACTGTGATGATTTGTGGCAAGTCAGTAAACGAAGCGAGGACATTTCTGGACCTATGCGATTTGTATGAATTCTCGTGCGAGTACAACATGGGTAACATTTTAGTTTACACATACCTATTACAATATTTAGCGACAGAAATTACTTTAGACAGTAAACGATGTTTGTATCCCAAAGTTGATTTAACACCAAAATCTTTTGCTTACCTTTTTAAGTGTATACCTATACATGTGTATTCAAAAGAAGGTAAGTCAATTTAGGACCATGAAGTGAATACTCTACAAATTAAAGTATTTGCCATTAAATCTAGCAAATAATTCATGAAAGAGCGATAGTCTTATGGTTTTAATTTGTACGCATAGACGTATTTACGATAAAAAGATATTCCAGTATGAGATAGCATAAAAAATGGGATTGTATGTTGCCAGCCAGTTACCACAGCACAAGCATAGGGTGTCCCAAAATTCATTACAATTTGTTCAGCAAATGTCTTTGCTGTTCTAGAAAAAACCGACACGCGTATCGATACAGAACATCTGACCTTTTTTTCATGTCACTGCGATAAGTTGCTCCTTTTTTATGTGAGTTCAATAGATACTATCCATTGATCGTGTATTTTTCTAAATACATTTTTTAAAAGTAAGTAGTAGTGTGTTAGCAGTGCCAGATCTAGGTCAAAAAAAATTAAATCTAAGGAAAATTTGCTTCTTATTTAAAATAAATAATTTAAAATATTTTCAGTTTTCAGACACGTCAAGGAAGAAGAAGGTGTATGTCCAAACCCAAAAGAATTAGCCAGAAGTGTGGGATAAAATATATTTATTAGACAAATCCAAATAAAACATTTATACATGAAATATATAATTGTAATGAAGACGATGAAATTTTGAAGTTTCAGAAAGAAGTTCTGCAAGAAGGCACTAGGGCAAAATCTGAAAAAGATAATTTTACTTTTATTATGATTATCATATTATAAAATTAGAGATAAATATTATTAAATATAAGTAGTGAATTATTACTTTTTGGTCTTTTATACATAATACTTATTCAATTTATCACTTAAATTATACATTAATAATATAGATTGTCATACATTAACATTACATGAAATTAAAAAATTATTGATCAATCTTTACTCCTAACTAGTAATAAAAAGTTGCCAGATATACGTACTGTAATTCCAAAAGCAGTTGACCTGTATCAAGTGACACAAGTCATCGAATTTCCCGTAGCCAAATATATCATCGTAACCGCACACAGGGTTCCTCGTCCTGTGACATAAAAGAGCCACTGAACACCAAGCACTAGATGTAGGTTTAGACTTAAACAAACTAGGCCACTTAGGAGACTTTCTTTCGTAAAAACGACGAGACTGAGACTGAAAGCAGAGAAAAGACCTTACATGGTGATAATATGGATGATCCGTAAAAATTACAAGACTGTAATAATCTTAAAAAAATTGTTACTAAAAGAAAGATGAAATAAAAATCAGCATTGGAATATGGTACATTTATTTTTGAGGAAACTTTGAGAGTTGCAGCAAGTTGGCAATAACAAATCAATACTTCGATGTAACTGAAATCTGCCTCATTTCGTGTTAAGATTTTTAGCAACTACATGTCTGGGTTCAGTATGGGTTTCTAGGTCCATTTTAATAAGGTCTTTAAAAAACACACCATACTGAGGAAGTTTTTTTCCAAACTTAACAATTGGATGATCATGTACCTCATCTGCGTCACCACCACTTCGTTCTTGTTTTTCAAACTCTACTTTCTCTATTTTCTCGGGTAATTGCGGTGGCTCAACGGATTGGCCCAAGTTTTCAGCCAGATTATTTATTGCGCTCACAGCTTCGTTTACCAATTTTATAAGATGTTCAAGTGCTTGAGAATGCTGTACTAGTTTCTCTTCAACGAATTCATTAAAATCTTTCTTTTTTGTAGAATACTGATTGGCTCCCTTGGACGCCGAAGTTTCTCGTTTTGTCACCTGGTACATACGAGAAAGTTATCATTGTTTCAAGTGATGTCAAGTGATGTCTTAATAAATTTAACCAATTACACTACAAGACCTACCTCATGGTTTTCGGGTACATAAATCGATGAATCGGCTACTTTTTCCATATTCATTCCAAGTGTTATACTAAGTATTGAAAATATTACTGAAAACACATCAACATTATTAAAAATCATCTGTATGCCCTCTACGTAATAATATGAATGTTATCAAAATGAAAAATGGAATGACACTGAGATGAATAATAAAATTAGGCACAATATTAATGCGAACTCTTAGATTTTTACCAAATATGAAGAACTTCATGATGTTTTCTTACGCCTTAGATTCCGACAAATGGGTCATGGTGCACGAATTCGATACATATACTGTAGATAATTGTAGCGCGCAAAACAATCTTGATTCTAAGCTAACAAAGCGATCTCTAACGATTGACAAACTTACATGAATAATCTTGTTGTTAGTGGGAGTGTTTTACAATTTATTTATTAGTGTCAACGTAATTGTTGTTGATAAAAATTATTCAAAAACCTTAGGTCACTAAAAGAAGGTGACCTACTAGTTGATAGAGCTATGGCATAATCTATACTTCGTACACGTTCATATGGAATTCGACATTTTTGCATGGCACAGAAATTACGTTAAAGTAGAATTACGTTAAAGTAATTTAAGATTGACGGAGGTAGGTACCTATACTTGTATAAAATGCCCTTAGTAAATTTTGCTAACAAACTCAATTGATCTTACCTAATTGAAATAGAGAGAACAGGTATTACGTATGGATGATGTTCTGATTTTATTACTTTTCTGTGTATGTTGAAGTCAGTTTTGTAGCCGACTACAAAAAAGGAAGAGGTTCTCAATTCGTCTGTATGTTTTTTTTCAAGTCATTAAAGCTTAAGGCGTAGAAATTCGGTAACATTTGAAAGATCAAGACTGTGCCGTCGAGCTACATATCAGAAAATGTGATTTATAGCTAGTAAGCCTGTCTAGATTGGATTAGTACTATTCGGAATCAGTAACAGTATCAGCATGCTATATTGGAGTAATTATTATAGAATTTATCGTGCATTGTGATTACAAAAATCATTGTATTCACATCATCATTCATTCATCAACAATCATTGCACATAATTGATGGATACAATACAATAGTATCCAATACATTATTATTGTAGGTACTTTGAAAAATCTGTTTTAGATGAAACGTTCTAAAAGAAGCTTAGTTATTAGTGATTATATTATACTAGCGACCCGCCCCGGCTTCGCACGGGTGCAATAACTATTCAATGGATGTTATTATACATATAAACCTTCCTCTTGAATCACTCTATCTATTAAAAAAACCGCATCAAAATCCGTTGCGTAGTTTTAAAGATTTAAGGACACAAAGGGACAGAGAAAGCGACTTTGTTTTATAGTGACTATTCAAACACCAAACACCAATATTACCAATATGGTGTAAATGTGTCATATCTACGTGTAACACACGAGGGAGATGAGTATTTTTTATTATTATCTACTAATTTGACAAAATTTGTATAGGTATTTTTATATTGCATCTATTTATAATATTATTAGTAAAAGTAGTAGGTAAAAGTAATAGAAGTCTCAAAGCAATACCAAGTTTATGTTTTATGGAGTTTTTTATCCGTTCGTGTGCATATAAAAATAGTGATATAAATGTAGACATAAAGATTAAATATAGGTAGGTACTGAAATTATATTGCGATAAAACAGTACAATACAATACAATATTGAATTACTCAAAAAATATATTTCTTTGGTGATAGATTGTGTAAATCATAAAAAATTGAATTTCTGGTAAATTCAATGACAGAGACATCGAGAATATGATGCAATATAATGTTTTTCATTTTAGGTAAGGTAATTACAAAATTATATTTCATTTTGGCTTTATGAAACAGATGTCGTATTTATGTTACAATTTTAGAGAGTAAAGGGTTTTGTTCAATAGAGGAAAAAGTTTGTTTCCGTAAATATTTCTTGCAATTTGCACTAAGATAATTGGTACTTACTTTTTAAGATTACTTATTTATTTTCATAGTGCCAGAGATAACCAATAAACTGTTAGTTCATCTTAGTAAATATCCTGTTAGTACTTGTTAGTATGAGTCTCGTAAAATTCAGATACAGTTGCGTTGCTAGTTGCTACCCCTGAGGACTGAGAAGGTCGCCTTTAAAAAAGTGTACCTATCCGTCTCCACACGTTTCTATCCGGAAAAAAATTGCTCTTTAAACAATTATTATGACGGTAGAAATAGAACTAAGTACTGTGGCGGGAGAGGGCTACCATCTACGAATCTGTCATCTACCGATGCGATATTTAACATTCTGTTTCAGCCATTTTTATGTCATATTTAACATCAGTGAATAGTCACAGTGAAACAATAAAAGTGAGTAAATATTTATTAGTTTTTTTACCACTAAGAAATAAATATTACACAAAATGCGAGCTTAATGCTAGGTAATATTTAGTATATTTACCAACTAATCATCTTGACTTGAGAAAATAGAATTTTTTTGTGCCAAACTATGTTTCGATCAGTACATTATTTTATTATGTGCTGTTAATTTTTTGAGGAGTTTTATGCATAATTTCTGGTTATGCTTGTAACAAAATTGCATCGTTGTCACAACACACAAGAAAAGGATACACACCCAGACTATGAGTTAACCATTGCGCCGTTTTCGGGTCGTCAAATCCATACTAATGTTATAAATGCAGAATTCTGTCTGTCTGTCTGTGACGTTTTCACGGCTAAACCACCGGTCCGATTAGATGGATGAAATTCGGAATGAAAATAGTTGAAGATCCACACATAGGCTATTTAAAAAAAATCAACACCTAAAAGCTTGAAATAGGGGTGAAAGTTTGTATGAAAAATCCCGTTCCGCGATATACATAAATGAATTCCACGCGGGCGAAACCGTGGTCAGAAGCTAGTATTTTAATATAAGGTCTTTGTAGAACGAAGAAGAATGCAAGATAGCAGATCTGTGTGTCCACGACAAAGTCCCTATGTGCGGTATTGATTCCTGCGGCGAGATGCGCACGTTTATCGATACTTGTGACATGCACGAGTTCAACTGCGATAGTAAGAAAGGTGAAGTAGCTCTCCACGTACTTAATACTCATCAATATCGGGAAGCGTATAATGTATGTATATTTCAACCGACTTGAAAAAAGAAGCTTTTCAATTTGACTGTATTTTTATAGGTTTGTTGCTCCACCATATTTTACTGGGTGTACCGATTTTCACGATTTTTTTTTATTTCAACGCTGGTGCTTGTCTTGTTGTCCCATTCAATTTGAGCGAGACTTGAAGAGTAGCTACTGTAAAACAAATAATGGTATTTATACAAGAGATGATATGCCATAGTAAGCACCCCAAGCTAGCGTCTGTTTTAATTGATTCAGACGTTACTTTGCGGAACTCCATTATTACAGATTAGAGGTTAATTTACTTTGCAACAATCCGCGAGCAAACTCTTATGTATGATGGTGTATACTTTCATGCAAGTAGCACCTACCTCCCTCCCACATAGCAACATGCAACGAATAAAGAATGTAACATGTATACACCAACAAACTTACCACTACCAACACGTGTTTCGCAACAAAACAGGGCATCATCAGGGTAACTAGACTCTACGACGGTCGGTCGCAAACTTACCATCATACATACGAGTTTGCTCGCGGATTGTTGCAAACTAGATTAACCTCTAATCTATGTATATTAAAATATTGCAGATTTCAAACAGCGCCCTATCCACGAGTGTTGGGTGACATGCAAGCGCGGCCGATCCTTCAAGAAGCCGGAGTACAGGACCGATTGCAATCTTAACGTCAAAGGGGTTAATAGACATTAAATAAAACAGACTTTGCATGTTTTAATTGGTACACCAAGCAACCTTTTACTTTGCAGCAAAACTAATAAGTCAGGCCATCGACCAAAATCTTCTTCTATTAAAATTCTTAGCGATGTAGAGTGTGGACAACTGGCTACTAAAATAAATAACCCTCTGCTCTCTTAATTCTTAAAGGAACACTGATCTGCTTATGCATAAATATTAAATTTTGATAATTAAAGGATCTCGATCTCGAAGTGATCTCGGAAAATGAGCATAAGACATTCTGACAAGTTGGAACGCCGTATTCAATACGCTCAAAGCCAGTCAGAATGGCGGAAATTAGGGGAAGCCTATTTAGTGGAAGTACAATGTCTGACAGATGGATAGATCAATTAACGCCCTGTCGTTTAATACCTTACCAAGCTTTTGCTATACAACTTGCCCTACACTACACCCTACAGCCAATAAATACAATGAATCTTAGCTTAAGATTAAGCAATTTTATAGTATTTTGTTTTAAGGATCTTTACCTTTCCTTGACTTTACTGTACTGGAGTACCTAAGTAATATTGTCCCGGAAGTGATTAAGTGAAATAAAAAAAAATTATTCCGCTTTCAATACCTAGATGGCTTTTATTTATACCTCGATGTAACACTCGCGACATTGTTCACTTCACTGTTCTTCTTTTTATTTCTTCTTTTTTCACAAGTTTCAGACTTTTCTTTCAAAAACAAATTAATAAGAAAAAATAAAGAGTCGTTTTTCTTTTTAATTAGTTTTTTTCTTTTTATTGTGTTTTTCTACGCGACACAATTAATGCTTTTTGCAAACATGTGTTTTTCATACTCAAGTTGTAATTGAGCCAAAAACAGTGAAATTGTAATTGAAAGCAATTGTCATACCCATTCACGACGTGTGACCTCCCTCCGCCTGCTACCCCACAATTAATTTTCCCTCCCTACCATCGTTGGGCGATTGCATGATTCATTGCAATACTATGTATTTGTATGCCTACGGTTTGCAAATAATTCGTGAAGTTGTAATTTTTATATCGAGTTCAGACGTATAGCAAATTGTGTGAAACGAAACAAAACAAATGAAAACAAATGAAGAGTACAACATTTTTTATCAGAATCATCAATGAATAAAATTTATTACAAATAACTGTACCAAATTCAAAAAATATTTTCTAATCCGTATAATGCTAATTTATTGTCTACTCTATAAAAGTCTGCCGTAGAATATAATAGGGAGAGCTGTCATGGTAAACTTATTATAATTCTCTTTCATGTATTCGAAAAATTGCATTAGATTCAAATGTTATTTATTCTCCTCCTTTCTTTCAAATTACATAATTATCGTGAAATTTTAAAAATTATGAACAAATACGAAAACAAAAGAAAATATTGAAATCAACCAATATTAGCCACCAGGCTGAACTTAGGATTCCAAAGTTCCTAAGTTAAGAATATTCGCAAGATAGCAAATTTTTTAGCGGAATAACTCGATACCTTTACGAGTCAGTACGAGTCAGTACGAGATACTTTTAACGTACTCGTATTTGTAAATAATGAGGCCGACAACGTACGGTTAACTACGGTTGGAGTAAGGGTGTTACTAGACCAATCGATCGATTGTCGATCGACGGCTTCGATCGATCGTGGAATCGACTAGTCGACGTCGATTGATAGTTTTTACTAAGACCAATAGATC
>DWJQ01000610.1:0-13476 GCA_018248915.1 Hesperia meskei straton
TTTAGGTTCACTTAACACCCCCATAGAAAATTTGACGTGCTCGATTTGATTTTTTCTCTCTCATTTTCAACCCTTACATACGGTCACCCCCATCAAACAAACGATCAGATTAACATTGTACATTATTAAAAATACGTAGAACGTTGATTCTTACAATATCTGAATCGCTCGAGTATGTACACATGGACATTATTTTTTTACATATTTAAAAGTCTATAGCCGCTTCGCCCACCGATGAAATTTTATCTTCTTATCATCTAAGTTTTGCAACGCAATAGGTCTCTATGACGCTCGAGTAAATCCACATTTAGCATCGTCGGCTCCCGTACCATGTACAACTACCTATGTTGTTAAAATTAGTAATAATGACTTAATATTTCAATTAATGTCCCAGCCGGTATGTCCATTTACAACTTTAATACAATAACTTAGACGTAATAGATGTTGCCGACTATTTAGTTCTATGAATAATTTGCAGACTATGAAAATTATTATAGCGTGTCTATAGAAAACATTTACAGACTAAGCCATTATAAATTACCATAGTCTGTAATTTTAACTTATTGCCATAGTATCTGACAAGTTTATGTCTTAATGTATATTTCGTAGCTGGAAAATGTTAGTTACTGTCTCGGAATGAAAAATTCAGGCAATAACAAAATACAGACGTAATCAATTTGTTTTTTTTAAAAGGTAAATTCAAATGATATGGAGGCAATTGCCGTAAAACACGAGATGCCAGTATTGTATTTATTTAAGCGCGAAAATAAGTAGAGGTGAAAAATATTTCTAGAATAATAATTATGAATAGATTAAACACTGATCAAAGACAAAACAAAGGGTAAATTCAAAGAAATTCTTTGGTACTGATAATGTTTATGTTAAGAACGAAATTCCATTTATTTACACAATTATTTCAGTCCTTTTGAATAATATTTTTACTACACTTGGTGACCTAGCCGGCTGAAAAAACATCTCGGGTTTAAGTTCGGGACCTAGGGGACATTGATATTATATATTTTATTTTTCAAACACCTAAAAGCGAACCAAATAATCTATCAGTACAGTGATCAATATTATCGTTTGGCTGCAACCCATTAGGAGCTTAGTACTGAGCATGGGTCTCTCCTCATTTTTGAGGAGGCCTAGAGCATACTCTACCACCCTGCTCCAATGCGGATTGGTGGAGGAGTTAGTGGCCAACCTAGTATTGGAAGTTTTCATGCCTCCTGAAGGCATACAAATTGGATACGTCTCATAATATTATGATTGCTTTTTTTAACAAAAGCTTTTACAAGCAAATAACAAACAGAGATCTTTACATAAAACTTAGTAAGCAATGATATAAAAAGACTTCATTATTTCCGTGGAAATCACCTTCACCTTCACTCAGCGCAACATTCGTTTCAAAAAATTTCTTGTTACTGGAAGCTATTTCAATAAAAGTAACATACTAAATTTCCAATTCCTTGTTCACATTAAATAAAGAAAACTTACTATGCAAGCTGACTTGGCTCTCCATTTTCCCTAACGCATTGACGGAAGCGCACACGTAAGTCCCACAATCGCTTGGCGCCAGCGATTTTATCGTCAAGTTCATCCATAAAGAATAATCGTTCGTCGCTGTTTCCGTTATACGGAACTTTGGGTTCTCCATTAGTTTGTCGCTTACAAGGGCTGTGAATAATACAAATTAAAATATAGACCTCACTTATTCTTCTAAATACAAAGACTAATTCAGACTGGAATTAAACTTGCGTGCAACTTTGTTATCTAAAGGGTGTTTCCATATTTTAAGTGATATTTCAAAAAAATATAATAGAATAACAAACAGACGAGTCATCTGATGGTTATTGTTTAAAGTCACTCACAGTGATGGGTAACTCTAAAAAGCTGATTTTTGGGGTAGAATTGTTTGACTTACAATCTTCTCGGTACCAGGAGTTCATGGCTTTAGGTGAAGCTTCTATGTAACACTGGAGTTCCACATCGCTTCCAAGCGGTGCGCTGACTAGCTGAGTCACCACCTTCACTTGGGGTATGACTATGGATATAAAAGAAAATAAGAACCTAGATTGAGCTTATAAAGTATTAAAACTGACGATTATTTACATATAAAATGTATAGGATTAATACTACGATGATTTAACTTTCGAAATTATTCGAATCGAAAATAAATTAATCAATAAGAATATTTATTAGGATTTAAAGATACCATGTATATGTAAATTGACTTAAAATATCAGTATTACATAATATTCTTAAATGTTTAAATTTTGGATTGTTATACTTTTGTTTTATTTACATCGGTTGTATTTATGAATAAGTAAATAAAACTACATTTAAGTAAAGCTTTAGTTTTATGTGGGTATTTCATTTATTTAAATGCTATAATTATTACTTTATTGAAAGTCGTATCAAATCGGTTAGGTTGTGTCTGTGATTAACACGTACAAAACAGATAAAGAGATCAAAATTCTAAAAACATTCGTTTTGGGTTCTATCACGATTCACAATTACTAAGACCAAGTATCTTTTATTGGCAACAATTACATACAGGTATCGATAGATAGGACAAAATACGACTCGACTTAATAATTATTATAACACAAGACAAATACAAATGGATGAAGGACCAGCTTACAATGCACTTGCACATGATACCGGCGACTCACAGTCGGGGGCACGCCGTTACTAGCTATGCAGAGGTACGCGCCCATATCGCTGCGTTGCACGTGCGATAGCTCCAGACTTTCCCCTTTGTAGCTTTCCACAACTGAAACAAAAACGTTCTTGGTATAGGTGTTTAACGACTGAATATTTTTTCAGTACATTTAGTTTTAGTCTTTCTTATTTTTTGGCCGGCAGCGCATCGGTGACACTTTGGTGACGGCGACAATTTTGGTACTCTGCTATATTAATTTAAGACAAAGTAGGTGTGTCCAATATTGTATAAACTGTTATAACAAACGTTTTTTCTTTTTTGTGTATAATACGATATTATATATTATGTTGTTGCACCTATACTCTATTGAAAAAAATCGGAATAAACGATGTGAATAAGCTGTAGGTATAGTCAATGATAATGTAAGCAAATTCATTTAAACGAAAAAAACAATAAAAAAGTGAAATACGCTTAAAATAAATTTTTGAAGAGAGCCATTGCTATACAACACTTACACACTTATCTATATCCCGCCGTTATGACTGTAGGAGTCTAGTCTAGTCGAGAAACAATGGTAAATAGTAAATTAAGTTTCAGGTAGGTCGAAAAATAGGTGACTATAAATACAAATTTCCCTAAAATCAAGCTATGAAAGAGGCTATGTAAGGAGAAAAAGTACCTATATCTATCCAATCACACACATCACAAACGTTTTATAGAAAAATGGAAAATCTAAAGAAAGGTAAATCGGCTAATATTATTCAGGGTAAAACAGCATTGAATTTGAAATTGGGTTCAAGAGGTCGTTGATCTCCACTTAGATCCGTATAGCGATTACGAGTAGCTACGGAACACTGCCTTTCAACTTTAACTTGTATATCAGGATCAAAGTACATGTGATGCTTTATGGCAAAGCAGATTCTTTCGAGCTTTTCACATGTCAAAGCCGTAGAATAACGAGAGGCTTTTTGGTGTTCTGACGTACGATGCATTTGTTTAGGTCATGTTTCAAGAATTTTTGCAGCCTAGATAACCTAGATAAGATTTGAAGACTATTTGTCTTGAGGTTTTTTACTATTTCTTGTTAATTGTTTTATCGTTCATAAAGTTGTGTTTTGTTGTTGCAGTGATGTATTAACTATATTAGTTGTACGAGTAGGCATATGAAAAGAAAAGAATAGTGTCAAAAGGAAAATTGATTATCTGTGTTTTTTTTACTTTAACGCACTCAATTTAAATTCACCTCCTATTAATCTGATCATAGCCATCATATTTCAAATATGGTGTTTACTGGGGAAAATCAACAACAAAACAACAGCTTTACAATTGTATCTATGTTTACGCAGGCAGTTAGCCTATTTCTATTTATAAAGTGTGCATAAAATGGGTTTGTCTATACGCCGAAAACTCTTTAATGATTAACCTTAACTGATACGCCGTAAAAACCGTAACGAAAATAAAACACCAGAATATTCAATGTCTTTAATGGCGGCTTACTTTAGGGTTCATTGCCGAAACAACAGAATGCACTTACCGAAACCAAATAGTCTAAAATAGGATCCATTACCTTATGTGTCACCCAAGGCGTCCTTTGCGTTGATATACCTACTATTTGTTTACAAATGCCCACAGCTTTACATTATTGTGTAGTGAGACAGTAATGAAGCACTCAAGTCTATGAAGAAAATTCAAAAGAATTTCGCAGTATATATTTACGTAACGAATTTGCAGTTTCTATTATATGGAGTGTAATGAAATAATTTGCAATCATCAATTAATATTGGAATAACTCGTAATTTTCCTCAAACCTTACTCGTAACTAGAAAAGATGCTTAAAACGCTTTTTAATCGTAATTAACGACAATTCTTTTAACCCAAATAGGACCAGCGGTCAATACGTTTTATCCTCAAAGTTTTTATGATTCGCATGTAAATTGATGTAAGAAAATTTGTATATCCATGATTATGACCAATTTTTATGAAATGTATTTTTTAATCATTATTTACCTATTTATTAATTACCTATTAGTTTTATTTTTAACCACACAAGGAAAAAATATAACTTATAACTTAATTATTAAAACAGCGAAAAATACTCGCACTAATAAAAACTAAAGGCAAAATCTGTTTCAGTTTACATTTAAATAGTTTACAAGTGTATTTTAGTACATTATTGCGTTTGAAAATCCGCATTAGAAGTTACGCGAAGCTGGTTAACAAGGAACAGGCCCCATGTTAGCTAGTAATAAACGATCGGTGAATGTTTGTGTGGCGCTTAGAAGTCCAATGCTTGTAATTCGTACTCATTCGAGCGCGAAAAAGTATTCTGGAGCAAGACGAGATGAAGCTTCGACGTCGAGTGCAACGTTCCTCGTTCCACGGAAATATCGCCCATTCTGAAATCGCTTTTGAGTATAAAATCTTTTATTATGCGAACACGGTTCATTTAACGCGGCATTAAGTGAATTTGTCGAACAACGTATTTTAAAAAATGAACGGGTAAAAGACCTATGAAATGATGAAAGGGAGCAAAATTACGAGTTTTCACGACGAGTGGTTTGGTATTGAAATTCATTTTCATAATTTTATAGGTACGTTCTTTCTGGAAAAGTGACAGTTCATTTAAAACTTTTAAATATTCAATTTTGCATATTAAATCCTTTGAAGGCGTTTAATAAAAAAACTATATTTTACTTTAGGCAATATAAATCGTTTTTAAATAGCGTTAACTACAAGTGGGAAAGTTTTTCATTTTTTTAAGGATTATTATTTTTAAGGATTATTTTTTAAGGATTCGCTGGTCATTTCATTTCAGGCCTGATTTCTGTTCCAGTATTTATATTAACACTCATTAGGTGTGTTACGAGTGTGCGTTTGATTAAATAAACCAAATCATTAATTATTAAATAAATCAAATAATTTTGACGTAATTTTTTAAGATTCAGAATCTACTTCATTACCATTTTCTGTTACTTCTTATTAAAATAAATTTCAGAAATTCGCACCCAAATCGTTAGGTAAACCGTTTTTGAGATTAGCGCGTACAAAGCAACAGACGAAAATCCTAAAAATCATTGTTTTAAAATCTATTGAGATAATAAACGCCCAAATAATATTATTTCCATATATTTTTCATGTACGGACAACGATGTCTTTCGAATTAATTTTGTCTATAGATGGGATGAAAGATCATTTTGCAAGTGAAACCTAGAATATCATGAATATTATGGTGAGAAATATGGAGCAGAATATCCCTCTTCACACAGTCTCCTTTTAATGATAAAACGAGACTTCGCGAGTGACTGCGTCGACAAGAATTTATTAATGCCATCCAGACTGTTCTATTTTTGTCAGAATACGATTCCAGGATACTGAGATCGAGAAAGCAGTAACTTTTGATTTTGATTTAACTCGATCATAACTTTAACAAACGACATCAACGTCAATCAATGTTAAAATGAATTTATCACAACGCAGTCGAAGACAGTATTAGCATGAAGTTATGAAGAATAACTTAAAGAACTACTACGTATGATGCCGTTAAAATTTTAATCGAATCACAAGACACTATTTTTCAAATATAATTATTATGTCATAATAAATTATCAAAATTGATTCACGAAGTAAAAAAAATGTATGAGGTACACAGAAAAAAATTCATGCGAAAAGATAACGTCGTCCATTTTATGAAGTCAGTTAAAAATCTCTGAAAATCAATAACTATTTTTGTGCTGAATCTAACAACATAATAAAGTGGTTTTGATTTTATTTATTATGATTAATCACGCATGCCATAAACAATTTTATGGTTACCAAAAAGTTATCAATGTACTTTTTAATATTGTACAATTGATGTGCATAATATCCTACTTCTCTTGGAATTATTCTGTTACTGACATTTTAATCCGAAAAAAGAGGCGCTCCCGCTGGCTATAAAGTCGTACGTGACTGAAATAAAAGAACATAACCTAATTCAGAGCTTTCTTCGGGTAACTACGAATATAATTTCAACGAAAATACATTTTCACTTCGATTTAAGTTTTCCTTATCAACAATAAATTGATTGCTTTTTAAGTTTCTCTCGTAAAGTTAATCTTATAGAGCTGGGAACTATTTCTTCGTCGCTGAGCTTCTGTTTCAATTTACTTCTTTATGGCTCTTTTACATTCCCCCGAAGTACGAACAAAAAGTAATTAAGGTCGGTTTCTGTTGCGACATTAAATGAACTGAAACGTCTCAATGAAAAAAGGGGACCTTCTTAAAGATAATTTCAATTGTAGTGACTATTTTATTCTGGAAATTATATTGTTAATACAATATGTACCTATATTAATTAATTTATTAATATATTATGTTCTAATTGGGCATGGAAAAATATAATTCCTCTGCGGCCATTGCGACCACATCACAATGTTATTGGTTAAAGCATTATTACTTGCTATAAATTAACACAATATAAAATGTCTTTGCATTAAAAAATACCATTGTCAAAGGCAATAATTATTATAATTAATGATTTTGTTAATATTAGTCTTCCGAATTAAGGCATTTGCATCCTTCGCTGAACATGACAGGGGGTTAAACGTGAACAAGGTGAATATTATCATGAAAGGTTGATATTTTTCAATCTCTAATTTAACAAGAATGACATTTTCATACGAACTTGGTTAGCAAATTGAACTAAATTGTATAGCAGTCACAAAATTTTGCCTTTAATTTTATTGCTATTTCTATTAAAAGCGATCTCAAAAATAATCAAGTAGAATCGGTCTACTTAATATTTCAAGTAAATGTAAATAGTTAAAAATCTTTAAGGGTATTTTTTGTAAAGGTCTGTAAAAAGGGAACGCAATAAACACTCAAAGTATCTGCAAACCAAATTTCAACAAAATGGGTTCACAGTTAAAGCGACAAAAGGTAGCAGACAAGACAGATAAACAGATTTAGTTTCGTAACATATCAGAACCTATGAATAGGCCACACTATTGATTAAATAGACGCATGTTATGGGTATCCACGCTCGAACATGTAGACTTCGTCTTTATTATCACAAGAAAAATAGTAGCTGACATATCAGTATTTCTACTCACTTTACGGGCGGTGCGTGGTAAACTTACATACATATCCAGAGGAAACTTCGCTTTGAATATGCAGTATTGACTGAGGGAGCAAGACAAATATGGAAGACAAATAGGGACAAGTAAATTGATATAACAAAGTAGTGTCACTAGCATCTTTGAAGCCAAACTAACTTTACTTGTTAGTCATCACTGAAGACTACAAAGACTATCAGGCCTGTTATAAAATTAATTTAATGTTTTTGACAGGACCGTTGCTTAGTTGGTAGAAGCCCTACCAGCATAGTGAGGTCTGTTTGGTTCTAATCCTGGCCGAAGCAAATAATAAATGTTAAGTATAAAATTATAACCGTATTAATATATATAAAGTACAATAAATAAATGAAATTAAAAAAACGCACATTCCCGAAATACTTTACCAAAGTTTCATCACAATTTGATCAATAGTTTCGGAATCCACAGAGAACAAACAAACAAACGTTAATTTTTATTTAAATTGATTTAATTATAATCCAATACAGTTTAAACACCTATCTATGAATTGATCAATTACTCTTTGATTTAGTGAGGTCAGGCGGTAATAAACGTTTCTGATATGCGTAATGAAACACACCACAAAATGTAGGTATGTATACCTAGTAGGAAGGTACATACATGATTTTCAACTGGACTCATCGTCGATACAATACTATTTAGAAAAATAAATGTTGTTACTCTCGAAGAGTTCAAGCGTCTGATTATGAAGATACTTGTGCCTTCTAATCTATCCGTAATCTTATAGATCTTATTTAAATTTATAGGTATGAGAGTACATAGGTCGTCCCTGCCTGGGCGACGTAATAACATCCAACATATAGGCAGATGATACGATAATATACATATCACTGCATATCCGTGGACGCGTCCGTAATCCAGTGTTATTGGAGGGTTGGAATAAAATTTCTGCTCACGTCTGCTATCCTTTGCGCTCTAAGTTGCTACAGGCGGGATCACTCAATTAAAATAAGATCGTTGGATTAATTCAAAGTACGCCTTATTTAACATATTGTTCTAATTTTAAACTTTAAATATCATGTCGAATTCGGTTTTTAATGCCACGTAGTTCTTGGAGGAGAACTCGAATAATAAAATAACAACTCTTTTGAAAAACCCTTAGAAGAAAACTTTAAGACATTGTTAATTCTAAAATAGTATTTAATTTTTGTTGTTTTTAATCGAACACATCTGTCTATTATTCTTACATCTTCTATTTAAAAAAAACTTCTATTATTTTATATTTTACTAGCGACCCGCCCCGGCTTCGTACGGGTGCAATGCTGATACTAATTACACTACAGAAAAACTGTGAACGTTGTATATAAAAACATAGCGGCCCGCTCTGGGTTCGCACGGGACACGGGTATAACATAATAAGTATGGACTATGTCACTCGCCCCGGCGGCCGGCCAGTACCGCCGCAAGCGCTACGTCCCGCAATTTTAAATCTGTAATATCTTCGAAAATATTCTCGAAAAAATCTTGTGCTGTAAAGGACCATATAGATCTATATTAAATCAACAATGTATTTAAGCTATTTAATTGGATAAGGATTAATGCTGTATTGGTTAAAATCGCTTCGAAAATTAGCCATTATTTGTCGTAAAAAGTAAATGACAAAAAATGTTATTGTGGGATATCCATAAGAGATAGACATATACCATCGCGGAGTTTTCTGTAGACCTTTTCAATGTGTACAAATAATTAGTATATTATTTTGATAAATCTCGTAGGGTTCAGCCTGCGTTTGCAATGTAAGCGGAAAAGAAATTATAATTAACGACATCACATTAGAAACCTCAAAAATAACAGTATTTCTCCACTATTTAATGTATGTCATTATACATAAAAACCTTCCTCTTGAATCACTCTATCCATTAAAAAAACCGCATCAAAATCTGTTGCGTAGTTTTCAAGATTTAAGGACACAAAGGGAAATAGGGACAGAGAAAGCGACTTTGTTTTATACTATGTAGTGATATTACAGCTCTTAGAAATAAAAACAGCAATCGGTCAGTATAAATGCAACTGTTAAAACCCAGTATTTGGATTTAAATTACGATGACTAAGTGATTTAATTTAACATGTTACATGATAATGGAGCCGCAACACATAATCTTCTGTTATTGGCAAGACGGAATAAAATTTCCGCTCACGTCTGCTATCGTGTACGCTGTAAGTTGCTACTGACAAAATCTCTCAATTAGACAGAGATTGTTGGTCGTCTGTTAGGTAGAAATTTGTTGCAAGAATATCATGGTTTTTAGAGCGACTGAGCGACGACTAAACTGTAACAGAGCTTATGATTTTTTTATATTTACGTAAGCAATATGACTTGACTACTCATTTTTATATATGATAAGTTAATTCTTGCTCAATTATCTAGTTAATGGTAAGTGGCAACTCTACCTTGGGTGGCAAATGCATTCACTATGTAGAGCCTATTCAACCATAAAAGAAGCAATTTTTTAATTACTAAGTAAGCTATTATCCGTATAAAAGTTGGTATTTGATTTTTTCGCTATTGTTTTATGGTACTACAATAAATATTAGGCACCTACTGTATTTATTATTATGTATATTGTAACAAGTAATAAGCCCAAGATATCAAAAGTACTTTTAAAATTCACGGTTATTTTAAAAGCTTTTATGATCCATTTGTCAAGTGAAGTAACAATGAAATTGTGTAAAGTAGAAAAACGTTATCCTACTATTTTAGAAGTGAGGAAAACATTTAAATTATGAGCGTGGAGGTAATATTTATGGACCTGCAAGTAATTACTGCTACCTACTGCACAAAACTTAGCAAAATTTTGTGCACGTTTTAATACTGTGAATGTTAGCAAAAATGTTTCCTGACTTACTGTATCCGATTTATTTTTAACTGCGGAAAAATTGGACACTCGTATATTTAATCGGAAAATGATAGCAAGGTCGATCGGTATTTTTGCGTTTTATGTCAGGGTTTAAAAAACTCAAATTAAGTTTGTTTCACTGTAACGCAGTTTTTTAAAGAATAAATAATAGGAGTTGGTGTAAGTACCATAACCGTTTAATCAAATCATTGTAAGTTTTTAATGTTATGTAAGTTCTGTAAACATTAATAAACTAAACCAACTGTAATAGGAAGGTAATAAGTATTTTGTAACTTCATTGGCAAACCATTGCAATAATCATAAGCTTAGAATAATAGTGTAACAAAGGTAGGTTTTATAAATTTTAACACGCAATTAAGCATATTTTTATGAAAAACCTAAGTTTTTATTTCATTTATTAATTTTTACAGGTACAAAAATATATGAAATGAGAACAAGAAATAAATAAATTTAAATCGAAGCTAGAAATTTAAAGTGGTTTGTGATACAATTTACAACGCCTGAACATTTTATTAAAAAAAACGTTTAATATTCAAGCTGCGGAAGAATCGTGTAAGTACCTAATAATAATCTACATAAAATGGAGATACGCTGCATGAAACTTCCAGCTGAAGCCTTGAGCGCAAAGTAAATTATCGCTGAGAATCCGAGGGCGATGTATGTGCGATCTTATCGTGGTATCACGGTTATGACATTATTAAACTCGACCGCACGAATCCACTGACGGTAAAAAATACGTGACCGTTTTACACAATTTTTCACCGTTGAAAAACAGCCCTCCACAAATTTAAGACCGGTACTGACAGCGGGAATAAATTATGTTAATGAACGCTTTGGAAGCGCATCCGTTGATTCGTCCGATAGAACCGTGCTTTTTCTTCAATCTACATAATAACCTACAACCTACCCTCGCTTCGCAGTTGCACGTGTTATTTGGCTATTATTTTACGAAACTCATACTCACATGAAATGCACACGGACCCATTATTACGTTCAACGTAAAGGCGGATTAGTTTTAATGAAATGATGTTTTGCTTCGTTCCATACATTTTTAATGTTGAATAAGCTTCATAAACAACTCGAGCGCTAGTAAAGAGTATTTTGAAAAAATAAACAGTAGGATTTTATATTTTATACTTCCTCGTAGGGTGAAAGTAGGAACGGGTAATAAGTAAATGATTATGAAACATCCTAAATATAACTTACACGTTAAGTCCATTAGCGTTATACTCATAGGTGTAAAATGTTTTCATCCGTGAAAAAATAATAAAAAACAAATTACCTTTCCAGCACCCTGGCGCAAGGCGATGTGAGCCTGAAATTATCTAATTCGCGAGTTAGTCTGAGATTGTGAGTGTTTCAGTATTATGTATGTGTTTTTTTATATATTCTTTTTATTCTTTATATCCCAATTTGTACTCATTGGAATATGTGTACAGATTTAATAATTAAATAAATTACATTGGACTTAAAAATTTGCCCCACGAATACAACCTTTTAGTCAGTATTATTAAACTTCAGTGAAGCCTGTTTGGTCAGCTGGTAGTTTTGGCTAGACTGTGAGCGACAGTAGGTAAGTACTACCTCTTTTCTTTCTGGCTTAGTAGGTAACGTATAGGTGATATCCTTGGACATACTGCTGTCATAACGATTACCTCATCATTCTTATCATTATTTTTCTCTTTTAAGCCATTTACATAACAGCGATGAAATAATAGCAATAAGTATATTTCTTCTAGGATAAAATATATAATATCAAAATATTTTCTACATAACAATTCGCTACGTAAATTACTTCTTCATATACCATGTACATACATATATAACATCTATGAGGAACAGTGACAGGACTCAGATTCTAAGCTCATATTATTAAACTTGGTCGTAAGTGACACATACGTTATTATACATTATTACATTCTTGTCACATCGTAAGTGTTGGTGCCGTGCCCTGTTGTCAAATGATATGTGTATATCTTATTTTATACGTCGTAACACGTCAGATTAGGGTTTGATATGGATTTGATCACGGTTGCTTGGGACTAGAATGACATTTTCACATGTTGGTAGCAGGAATTATGAATTAAAAGTTTAAGAAAACAACATGATATTTATTGTTGAACAAGTATCACTGTCGCATCAATTAGTTACGATTTTACAATACCTATCACTTATTCTAATATTTATTTTCAGAATTTTCGTTTTAGGGACGACTTGTATTTTAAAGTAAAACTGCATTCAGTAAGGAACCTGTTTGAGGATTTCAAATGGTAAAAGATAAAATTTAATGTAACGTCATTATAACATAAACTAATTTAGTTATTACCTATACACAAAGGTCAATTTAGTTTGTACGCTAAACTTACTTAAGGAATCTTAAATTCTCGCTGTCAATCTACAATGAATCTTAATCACAGGGGCGGAAAGCTGGCATTTGTGAGGCTTGCCGATAAAACTAATTCCATATCGAACCCAAACGGAGTATAATTAACGTGATCAGCATCAATATAGTCGAACGAAAAAAGTGCCATTACCTTAGTGCATAAACGTCGTGATACAAACGCCCTTTTAAATGTTTTTACCAAAAATGTCAAAATTTCAAAAGAAGTTAAATGGAATCAGCTTGTATATATGTGTATTCACTTGCTACTACAGGACTTCTTAACTACGAGTACTGTAATAATCACCATGTAAGAATTAACAGGACCGTTTTGATCATTTGATGATTAAAAGCTAAGCTAAGCAAAGCTACAACCCACTAATGGCCCACTACTGAGCACGGGTCTCTCCTCATTACTGAGGAGGCCTAGAGCATACTCCA
>DWJQ01000611.1:0-13474 GCA_018248915.1 Hesperia meskei straton
CTATTACAATGTTATATTTAATCAGTCAGACAAATTGCAATGACCAAACATCCCCTAAACACAAAAATTACTCAACCTTGAGTTACCTTACTTGCATGCGCATAGTGCTCTCGCGCTCATACTCATGGTTCTTAATTCCTATCCTCCACCCCTAAATATCCCCACACACATACACCATACCATATAATAGCCAAGTTGCGACGTGAAAGCGTCACAAACAAACAAACACACTTTCACATTTATAATGATAATATGGATTTCTAATAGATATAATGGATTTATAAAACATGCATAATGTAGTAGAGAAACACTGAGAATTTTTGAAGTTCCTGAAGTGACGTCGTAAAAGTTTTCGTGTCAAAGGGACAGGATTCCCGAAGCGAATCCCGAGGGCGGGTTTACCAGTTAAATATATTTTAATCCACTACAATTCACTTTCTTTGTGCTATCTATTAGCAGTACCTAAGTCATAAGGAAAAATTTTTATTAACAAAAAATAAAATTACATATATACTTAAGATTCCAAAAACTAAAACATCATCCTGTGAATTCCTAATCAGAACACGGTATCAAGACTATTTCTCTTGTTACGTCAGGACTCAGAACATTCAATGACGGCAACTGTGTTCAAAGTCGGCACATCCTTAATCCGCTCCATTCAGATACTATGCACAGTGATAGTATGTATCTACTAATAATCCTCTCTAGCGATAACTTTCAAAGTACCTAACGCGCAAGGAAATCTGAATGGGACGGTTAAAGTTGTTACTTTAACTGGTTTGTCCGTATATAGTGGGAAATATTTGAAAATAATGTAGGAGTCTAAAATGTTATTTTTAGCATTTTCACCTGTCTGCCTGTATGTTTTTCCGCACGTCGCGTAAAAACTAATGATTGTTGGATGCACTTATATCACTGGAGGTTTCACTTAAAAAATGGTGAATTTATCATCTTCATACACCGGTTAGGTTCTAGACAAATAATACAGTGTTGCAGAATGCATTTCCGGGATCAGTTTGTTTTCATTATAATAATGCAGTACAATTAAATTTAATCAATAAAGAAAATATTCCACACGCTAAAAAGTGACTTTACCGTGCATTAAAAATAACATTCGAAACAATTTAAATGTACGTTCATAATGTCAATCGGAAATATACCCTTAAACGGAATTATTTACAATTTAATTTCCAGCGCAGATAGTTTCTTCTAAATATAATACCCCTTAAGTTCGTCATACATGTCCTCAATACCCTTGAACCAAAGTTATGTCACATTAAACACTTGAATAATAACAAATTACATAATTTCTCATTACTAACATCTTATGTTTGGGTTTCACATTGACATTTGTAGGCAAGTAATTTGGACTTGTAATTTAACGGTACTTTGATCCAAATAACGAGTCTCTTCCAATGGTTCAGTTTGCAAATTAAGAAAATTAGTTGACAAACAGATGCGCAAAAGGAGTGTGATTTTCCTCTTAGCCTATTTATATACTGTAGATGCGTACTTCTAATACTCATGGGGGTTTAGTTAGTGCCACATCCACATAATTACGAGTATTTCCCATCAATAGATGTATCCTAAACTATGTTACGGGGTCTTATTTCCATCTACTCGTATATAAACCAGTGGACAAAACTCACAAACTGACCCACAAACGTACCTAGTGCGTTTTACATTAAACCTTGAGACTGTTATATTACATAACAGGGACTAATACCTGTAAGTATCTAAACGACTTGCTACCTCATAGTTGTTACTGGGTGATCCGATTTTGATATTTACGAAAGCTAGCTTGAAGTGTGGTGCGATTTACGCGTACATTCGAGCGACATCTGTAGTTTTTGAGATAACCTTTATAATGCGTATTTAATTGACTTCGGCTACGTTAATGGTGTCGTCTTTTTAATATAAAATGTCAAACTTAAAGTAGATTTTTTGTGTTAAAAGCTAGTCAGTTGTGAAAGTATAATACTATACTTTCAGAATGAAACGTGGAGTAAATTTTGCACTATATGAAAATCGGTGCTCTTTAAAGGATCATTAACTCCTATTAAATGCCCCGACAAAAAATTATATCTGCGATTTCTAACACAAAATGTTCATATACTTACATTATGTATATATTATGTGAGACATTAATCTAGATGAATTGATGACAGCAGAAATATGAAATTGAAAAGTGATGTACGGGATGTACCTACGATTCTATTTATTTATTCACTTTATTGTTTGTATACCAAAATATAAATGTTTAAAACAATACGACAAAGGATACACAATACAAAAGGCGGCCTTATCGCTCCATAGCGATCTCTTCCAGGCAACCCAAGGTTATTGAACACAATTAAACCCGAATAATGTCAATACGCGATCATATGCATGAACCAATAAAGATGGAATGAAAGTGTGGTGACCACGTAACATTGCCATGCTCTACCATGTACCCTACAATCTGTGTTCTTCCGTATCGATAAAAATAAACTGACGCAAACTAGAAAGGGCTACGTATCCATACTAAACGAAATAGGACGACTTAAAGACATTCAATTCTCAATGATATCACCAAATAATAAGGTTTATTTTCGCAAGGGATTATTAGATCATTACATTGATAGGTTTTCTTACAACAGTTTCTTGTTTAAAGTTATCGATGGACCTATAGTTGGTTACAGTCGTTACTGTGACTGGGTTAACAGGTTAACGTAACTTGTAGCAACTGAACCGTTCCATTTCTGTCCTCACAAATATTTGTTGGTATTGCAGTCTGACTGACTCTTATCCCATGACAGGCTATGGTAAATTTATTGACTAAAGAGGTTCTCGTTGCATGGTGGAAAGGCTTTGTTACTAGGCAACCCGACAGAAATTGTCCAGCGACATTATATTAATTACATCTTAGGTCTGAAGACATCAAAGGTGAAACATTTTTGTGACTGAAGTTTTTAAATCAGATCTTCAACGATACAACAGCGAAAATTTCATTTATGTATTTTACCTTAAAGTATAAGTACTAGTAAGAAATGCTCATAGCCCTACGGCTAACGTTGGTCATGATTGATCTATGGAGGTAAGCAACAGTGACCGCGATCGGTTTACAGAAGGTGACTGCTGGTGACAAAATGTCTTGATCACTTCTGTGCCTGAGAGATGATTACATTTTCCTCATGTCAGTGTAGGATACACTCCTCCTAAGGCCTCCTAAGGTACTTAATGTCCTCCTAAAGACCTAAGCGAAGGAAAAAACAATGTTCAGCAGTGAGCCAAAAGTTACTTTAAAATCCAATCGTCATCAACAAATCGAAGATTCTCACGTTGGAACCATATGCGTAGTGAAATTGTTCTTAAACCCTATAATTATGAATTAAGAATTCATCCGGTAACGCTTCAGAATGAGAATATAGCCTACTCTCTCGTTAAAGTTCGTGATTGAACAATATTCAATTGTGAATACTCATTCATTCAATAATTATATAGATCTGTGCATGTAATGGATATGTAGTTACTACGTACGTGTGCTGTTCTATGTGTAATAACTGTGGCTGTATCTAATACTGGTTCATCATCATCATCGTCATCATCATCATCATCATCATCATCACCATCATCAATCCATGATCCTCCCCTTGCTGGGCTCTGATCTCTTTCTACAATATGAAGTATCTTGTGGGTGTTAGACTTCACGCAGCTTTGAGAAAATTCCTTGTTGATTATTTATTTAATCTACGAATTAGATTATACGTAAGTATAGCGTTAAATAAATATTTTTCTCGGTTTTAATATCAGTAGGTACCTACTTACCTATTGACAAAACTTTTTTATTTTAAATAACAAGATTTTCGAATAGCATAATGACTTTACAATGTATTATTTTTACGATATTCGCTGTTTTTATCTTCGTTTTATGCGACGTGCAAGATTAAGACAAAAATATATCACCCCCTTTGAATTTAAGCCGCAAAACGTAAGATCAACTCTCATATTAAGCTAACTAACATAGCTACACTTATCAATCAAATACTTACTATGTAATAATGTGGTATATATGAACTAGTATTAAAATAAACATTTGCGGTTTGCACCAATCTTTCCGCTCTGACGACGCTGTAATTGCACTAACCTTTCTTTTTTACTATCATCGTAAAATCAATCGCGACTGCCATTTTAATTTAAGTGAAATCTTAACAGTGCATTTAATGGAATAATTAATGATTAATTTAATGAACCTTACTGATCAGTCCGATAACGGAACAAAAGTGGTTAATTACCGTTTCCGGTATAATGTTAAAAGTTAATTTATTAGACACTGTTTTGTTACTTTCTATATGCGGAACAATTTTAATCATTTCTGTGTTTCCTTTCTATGCTGTAACTATTTGTCAGTACAATTCGTATGCGTAATACGCAATGTTAGAAACTGATTTTATGTATTTATTTGCATGTATAAAAATTGGATAAGCGTGAAGGCCATGCGTTGTGGGTTCCGTAGTTGCGTTAATTACTTGTTAAGCTTTCCTTAATTATGGTTTTTTTATAAAATTATGGTAGAAAACGAGCATGCACCACCCTTCCGCTGCCGCCTATAACTACTCTGACCGATATAGAACAAGACTCAATATAAGGACTAGGGTTAATCTAGTTAACAGATGGTGTTAGAATATTAATTGGTTAATTTGTTCATAAGTCTGAGGATAGGGATTGTTAGTGATAGTTGGTCCTGTAAGTTGATATCAGCAATAGTCCAGTTAGTAATTTTTAGTTTGAGTCCGGTCACAGATCTATCTACATCTGAGAACTAAGATTTTCGCCTTTAATAGTGTAACATAGTTATCATGTTTGCATTTAATTTTGAATTTTATAGATTGTATGTGTTAATTAGTAGAACTGGGGCAACCCGTTCTAATTAACAATAAATAAATAAACCGGTTCCACATTTTTCTGTCCGGAAGACAATCGCTGTTAAAACAATCATGGCGGTAAGAATGGTACTAAGTACCAGTACCAGTAGTTATGGTAAAAAATAAACCACAGAACAAAAAATAAAAGCAAAATTGAAACAACACCTTAATGTCACCGATGTTCCAAGTGCTCCAAGCTCAAACTGTCATTAAACATAAAAAATCACATTTAACAGCTGAATTAAATGTAAAGACATTCTTAAGTATCTTTGTGAGTTCCACCGCTTGGAGTTCGTGATTACTGCTGACCCGAATAAGATGCAGTCGTGCGTTTACTGTCCCCGATGCTTACGAAATTTGCGTACACGAGACAGTTTTAATTGAATAGGAAAAAGATAAAATAAATGTAGCGTGGACAATCCAAAAGAAAAATTTTCAGCGATTAAGCGTGATGTTACTGTTAAGCGGTAATAACTTAGTAGTTAAGAATTACGCTGCCTACTCAGGACGGTTCTGATTACCCTGGGATACGAACCCGGGCCAATCGAGTAGGAGGCCGAATTTTCAACCACAAGGCAATCATCGCTAATTATGTTTGTAGTGTCGTAAAAAGTAATTAATACTTTACACTTTTATTTACCCAACTATAAATAGTCTCGTACCTACCAAACGGAACATTGGATTTTTTTCTGGTAAATGTCACGTTTGTAATAACAAAACTTATCGTTCATTCACTCCCAATTTTTTAATTTTGTTTTACGGGGTCGACAGATAATAAATAGTCACAAAATGAAGCCAATACTGCAGTATTTGGTTACTGTTAAATAAATAGTTATAATAAATAGTTATAGAGATAACAGGATACATAATGCCTCTACGTTTGTTTGTCGCGAAGAAGACAGTCAAAAGATAATTTACAGACTTTTGGTTTGGGAGCTCAAATAGTATTTGGACGGAATCATTTTTAAATTATTGCTATCGCATTGCCTAAAGTAATTTTACAAAGGGCGGATTCTTCCAAATTTTATATTGGACGACATAGTTATTTTACCAATATTAAAGACCCACTCATTCTTTCATTATTCAGGTTATTGAGGAATATTTATTTCTTGTAACTAAAAAAGTAAAAGGATATTAAACACAATTACAAAAACACTGCCGGTTAACCGAGGATTTTCTTACTATAAACGAATTGTAAATATCATTCAGGTGAATTAAATTATGTAAAAGTTTTAAAATTAAAATATGTTGACTGTAAAACATTTAATTTCGGTTAAAAAGATATAAAAATACAAAAGTACTTAACAGTAAAATTCGCAGAAACATAAATTTCTAAAGCTATTTGTAATGCACTCAAAAGCTCATTTCAATCAATTAATAGAAAACGTAACAAGTCGCTGTAAACATATAAATGCAACACTAATTTCCGATATTAAGTTCTCAGTCACTACAAATGACAGAGGTAAACGCACTGAGATGCAATAAAACAACCATTATGCAATCCGCCATAACATTACGTCTAGAAATCAAACCACCTTCAGTTTTCCATCAGGTTCTTAACTCCATTGCAGAAGAAAGTGAAACGTATGATGACATATAATTCTTTTATTACAGACATACGCTGGCGGTCGTTAAGAAAAACCAACAAATTGCGGGAACAAATCATAGAGTTTCTACAGCTTTTTGCCGTTCACTCTTGAGTTCAAGACTTCATTAAGATCGTTGCGATTACTAAAGTACCGAATAACAACAAACAAGGTGTTCTAACTGGCGTTGTTTTAAGTGAAAGAGTTGTAATAGCTTCAGACATAGTTTGCGTAATCGATGATCAATAAGACAAGGCAGATAACACGGTTAATTCAATTGATATTGAACGTCAGAAATTGAAAGTGGACACAGTTTTGTAACAGCGAAGCTTATAATAACTATTGTATTACGATGTAAATGAAAGTAAAACTGTGGAATGGAATTGAAGCTCCAAAAACTCCGATTAGAAGCTTATTAGCAAGAATAAATAAAAAGAGAAATATGAGTGAATAAGCTTGATTGACCTAAGGTTATAAGGGTCAAAACATAAAAGATACATCATACATGGTAAATTTGGGTTCTTCCTATCAGAGCAGATGAATCCTACGAATTTATTGAATCGATCATGGCCAAGAATCAAATGGAAGATATCGTCGAATACAAAGATGTTAAGACCAAAAGTATTTGAAGAAATTTTTTTGTAGCAGATTCAGCAACGAACATTGTAAAGATTATTGTTGTGTTAAGTGATATTGGAAATTAATAATGTGCTCAAAGTGCGTTTTAAAGTGTTGTAAAGGTGATCAATGAAGAATATCGACGTGGATGAAGTCCAGTTGCAAAGCACCAGGTCTTCGGGAGACTCAACAAATGATTTGGATTGGTAAGTGATTTAAACCTAAAATTAATCGTAATTTGATTGATTTAGAAGTAACTTTTTAAATAGCCGACTTAGCAACGCTGATATTACGTCACGTCATTCATTTATTCATGCCGAAAATGACCCTGCGGGCGCCCTTTAAGATAATTTAAGATAACATCCGACACAGTACGAAAGAAGCGACAAAAATCAGCCCATGCTTCGTGATATGGCTAAAGTCCAGTTAACCAGCTAACTTCTTGCGGGGTATATGAGGCGTTATGAGAGTATCTGAAGATATCTGAAAGAATATCTGAAATTCCTTTAACCACTCAAATTGTCAGAAGCATTTAAACTTTTAAACCAATTAAAATCGTCATGTCAACATGCAGCCAATTTTGTGCCAGTCACTCTCGCGCAGCTTATTTGAATAGCGATAAAATGAACTGATAACACTATCCTATCACATGTTTTTATCTTGAAAAATAAAAAATAACGAAACTAATCTACTACTTTGCTTAGTAAGGTCTGTCTGACTTATCAATTCAGTTTGGCATAATGGCCAATTACGGAATATATTTCGGTGTTATGGTCTACGATAAGATCATTATCGTTAAGCGATACACGAAATTTTTCGACAGCTGCGTCCGTTTCATTTGAGTGTAACTTGACGCGGTTGTTTTATCCGAAATACATCGAGGAATATGGCATGTATATTGTCGTGAAGCTCCCTGGCATTTTATCAGAATCACTTTCACGTTTGACATTCTTGACTCCAGAGTAGGTCGTCATCGATTATGCATTCCTGGAAAATTGACGCGAAACATGTTTTGAAGAATCCTAAGCTGCAACAATGACTGCAACAATTAGGAAAGCAAACGAGCATGCCCTTAGTATTACAAAGTTGCGAACACTTCCAACTTTTGTGTTCAATGTGTTGGTGACAATGTTTCTATAAAGCTAAGTCTCCACTTAACCGCATGAAAGTTGACAACTTTTTTGTTAACACCTCAGACCAATAAACTATGTATAGACGGCACGCCGCGAACAAAAGCGTGAAGCCGGCAAAAGTGCGCCTAAAACACACATCGGAAACAATAGAATGCCCTATGTTGACAGTTTGAACTAGAACCAATTTGAACTTTATTTTTTGGAACACAAAGCTTCATTTATTTTTTGTTATTTAGAACACAAAAGTCGTTTTGGTGTGAGTGCCGCCGTGTCTATTACAAGGCGAGGCGCACTTTTTGCCGGCTTCACGCCCCCATTCACGGCGCGGAGTCTGGTTTATTGGTCTGAGATTGTAGCCATCAGGTGGTATCCCATCACCTTCATCAGCTACCACATCATCCCGTTAGGTTGTAAGAAAAATAATATGATGTGCGTAGGTTGTATCGACTACGTGGCCAGCTATAAATTGGATAATTCAAACGAAAGGCTAAAATCCAGCTGATCAGATACCTATATGAATGCCAGGTCGTGTCTGGTGATAAGATACCAGGTACTTGGAAGTATGATAAAAATATTAAATAAAAGCAATGACCTTAATTTTACTTACGAATTAAATACGTACGTGCTAAACTATTTGGTCTTAGCACGAACTTAGTCAATTCAGTCTTGACACTCTCGAACACTGATGACGTATTAACGCCACCCAAGAAACCAAGATGCACAAGGACTAACCTAACCTACCTCACGTGTATAGGTTTTTGAATTATTTATTACTTACTTCCTAAGCCACAAGTTAGCCCATGAGGCCATGGGGCGTCCTCGCCGGGGTGGCCTGAGTGCGTCCGCGCCGCCCCCGCCCGAGGGCTTGCAATACCACGATTCCCCACCATGCGCTATTCAATGGTACGACTCTTACAAACCGTTTGTTTGTTTATAAGCATAATGGTTATGACGTTACCATTTTATTGCTTAATGAAAGGGTTTCTTGTATTCAATTCGAATACATTGATGTTCAGTTTTTTTTTTATTTATTTTTAGGTATTAGAAATCCATGTTCACCAACAATGTAATCATTAAGGAAAAGATTTTCTTAGGTCTAACATCGCAAATTGTAAATCTTAATCTTATAGAATTTGTTTATATTGGATTCAACTCTCCGGTTGAAGAAAGACAAAGTTCTTTCTATGTTATTTAGAAGGTCTAGAGATGATAGAGAATGTCATGTCATTGCCTATATGTCAAGGAAAATATCGCGAAGAAAATATTCGATGGTTCGCATAGTACTATATAACAAACGTACCTGTATACCAAAAGTGGGCAACTATTACGGGTCTTCGATTGAATTCCAAATGTGGATACAGCATATTTCTTACGTCTCTTTTTGGTTTGATGTGCCGTACTTAATTAATTGTCAAAGGTATTTGTGTAGGTACATGGAACTGCACAATCCATTAATCTTTTTCATTCCGGCTTAGATTTTTCATTAAAAACTATTTGAAATTTCACCAAAGAGAAAATTTGACAAAAATCCGCCATTCTTAACACGTGCAAAAGAAAAACTTAATTAAAAAATCAGAAATGATATAAAATTCAATCATAAAAATTCTAAGTTTGCGAAAGGCAGTGCAATTAAAATAAAATACAAATTATGTATACCTAACACAAATTCACCAATAAAGTTCTCGGAAAACGTTAGTAAATCCTCGTAAAACCTCAATACTGTACACTACACGTTCCCAAGCCGCACAGCACACGCAGGTCATTGGCTGGATAAAATACCCGATCCAGGATAACCGAGTTCCGAGTAGGGTGAGTTCAATTAATTTAAAGAGCATTCGTTAATTTTATTAATGTGCGCCAGCCTAAATCTACGATCGGCGTAGATGTGATCGGGACCGCCTTCTCATTTTCGAAATTAGCAAATGAGTAAAAAACAAACTGTTGGTAACCGCCAACAGAGAGGACAAGATAAAGAAATATACGGAGAGGTGCTGCGTTCGAGAGGCCAGATAACACCATTAACGCCGGGAGACTGCTGGACAAAACAAAGGAGCGAGACAACCTCTCCAACCTTAAACACAAAACATTACAACTGCCTAATGAACACGAAGTAAATCCAACTTTAAAACAACACACCAAGGTCTTAATCGGAATGACACGAGTTTGTACGTTATGTGGGTAGCTCGAAAACGTTCTTATATGTTGGCAAGAGTGCGAAAGGGCCAGCATGCGATGGAAATGATAGCGAAATGAGTGAAGTAAGTTTTTCTCAGCCACCCAGCCAGCAACATAATTAATGACGCTCGTGTCGGAGACGAATTTATAAATTGGCTTTATTCCGTTTTAACAAAGGGTGGGACATGCGTGATACGACAGATAGCCCATCTACGCAGCGACATAATTACTGCAATGCCGATACTTTATTAAAATATACGCGACATAAAACTGGTGGTAGCCATTATCGACCTAATATAGGTATGTCACCATTAAGAGTACTAGATTCGACACCACAGCGTACACTATGTTTAGTCTTGAGTGTAAGTAGATCATCATCGCAACCTATAGGTAACTGCCCCATAACTAGGTAAGGGTTTCATCTCACAATGTGAATGCTTTTGGCTTTAGTTCAGCAGGGTGGGCAAGCGTGAGTTCGTAGACTTGACAAACTTTCAAGAATATTATTGCAAACTCTCAGGTAAGCTGGTTTACCCATGTCTTCTTTCACGAGAACCAGTGATAATTTAATTCTAATACGATAAGATTTTTCAAAATTAAGTATGCGTGCTGGATTCAAACTTAGTTCCCCTGCTCGGGTTTATACTACTTAGCTAATTCATGACAATTATAACCACGACTATTGATACTTCACCAAAGTTGAAAGGCGAAGATATATGTAATATTACTGCAATCGACGCTTGTTGATTTGCCTAATTTCAATACTAAGTAATCGGTTGATTTCAATTCAACAAGTCATTCGATGATTCTGAGGTATGCAGAAAGTGATTGATCGTACCTTCCGCACCACCAGATAGCATGTAAATGAGTAAGTTGATCCAGTTTTGTCAGTAGCACACAGTAAGCGACTACTGTTTACTCGAACATAATATTCTCTTGAAGGAAATCTGTCAGAGATTGATCGAGTGCGCGGAAATTATTAATAGAATCTATGAACTTTGGCGTGACGCAAGGTGATGGAATGTATTCAATATTAACGACCAGAGACCGATTATTAACATATTCTAACGAATTGGAACATTGGGTGCGACTTTTGGCGGCCAAATAGTAGGAGTTCGTAGTTTCTTAACCAAAATACAATCAACTTAGACTTAGGCAAGTCAAAAGCCCTTGTCAGAGTATCTGATACTTAAGATATTTGGCACAGAGACACACCCTTTTAGACTTCATAATATCAATGCTCAAATATAAATGCTCAATCACAATCGACGTCGAAATCACTACCATATCAACTTGTTACAAATACATGTAAAAGTTAAATTACATAAAATAGTCGAGCATCTCCAATTCTCCAACCTTACGTTAATTCTCCGTAATTATATTCTGGATTTCGCTCCGTACGATTGTAATATTGACTAATACACCATTTGAATTTTCAACTTAACCCAAATAGATTTCATTATATGTATGTATTTGTTTCTCTATATAATATAACATTATTATGGTGAATAAGTCTAGACTATTGCTTTAACATTGTTACTTAAAGTAAGAATGTTAAAGCAATAGTCTATTTAGCTAGCTTTTAGTCAATAACACATTTCTCACACGCCTCGATTTTATATTACTAGGTCAAAGTTTATTTGGCGAGGCAATGAATCTATAACTAGCGAGGCAGCCAACAATTCTTATTTTTATCAGCACCATCAATAAGAGCTAATCGAACTTATTAGAAAATATCTACGGTACACCGCTTGTAATAAATCGAGATTCCTTTCCCAGCAATAAATAAAAAGCCATCGCACAATCGTGGTCATAACTGTTAAAGAACATTATTTGTTTCGCATATAATAATGGCCATATTTGCTAGAGATGTTCAGAGGTCCGGGAGGTGAACAAATGCAGTGTCGAATAATTTCCTTTATAAAACATTTTTTAATACTTGACTAAGTATAATGCTACCTAATCGTAAGCGACGATTTAGCCTGATTCATAACAGCTACTTTTTGTTTACGTAATGAAACATGTATATGTTCTTTACATTTAATTCAATTATTTCATAAAAAGTAATACATATAACATTTTTTATCACTGGAGTAACTATACCTGAAATGTACTGCTCGTTATTTTTTTATCAAAAACATTTTAATTTACAATCGAATAAAAGAATTCGAAATATCATTCCAATTATGGTTCTTTCGTCCCATCTCTAATACTTAGCAGGCAATATCAGTTAATACGGCGGGGCCGGTATAAATCGGCGCGCGCGCAATCTAGCATCGCGCCCCGCCCCTCGCAAGTAACTCACTGCTATCTGCGCCGAATATTGTTAATCAGTGTATCATTAGCTCTCAGGATCCACACTAATCGAATTTAAATATACTGATTAAAATAATAGGACACCTACACTTTAAGATATTATGCAAAGTAATGTAGAAACACTTACTTTTGGACAAATATACTAATATTTCACAATTAAGCAGATTAAAATCAAAAAAATATGTAATGGGTATTAATAATTCATAATTGATGTTGATACTTTATGTATTACCAAAAGCATTGACAAAACAATCAAGCCAACAACATAGTTAGATGATCTTAATATTCAAACGTCCCTAAGTAAGTCTTCTTGATTATTTTATTACTAAACAAGAAATGTATTTATTTAGTACCCTGAACACTGAAATCAATTCTTGAATAAGCTGAAATTAAATATGGATAGGACTTGAGGTTACGTTCTAAATTGAAACCAAAGGCGATTGAAGTCGTTTAATCCTGAAACTACACAGATGGCGCTGTGTGATATTTAAATTGTTTTTTTAATGTTTCATGACGCTTTGTGTGACATTTCGAGTGATATTTTACTAAAGAACATTGTTGAACTTGTACGGATTCAACTTTGGGAACTTTCATTTCCTAATTTTTATTTTGATCAGCAAGGTATACCTATAATTTTGTTGACATTCGATATGCGTTTATAACTAACTAGCTTCTGCCCGCGGCTTCGCCCGCGTGGAATTCATTTATATCGCGAAAGAGAATTTTAGTACAAACTTTCATC
>DWJQ01000612.1:0-13472 GCA_018248915.1 Hesperia meskei straton
GATGAAAGTTTGTATTAAAATTCTCTTTCGCGATATAAATGAATTCCACGCGGGCGAAGCCGCGGGCAGAAGCTAGTTATTTTATATGTGTATAAAAGTATTACTTAACGTGGAGTGGTTGTTTAGATTATACAAACAATAATTTCACCAAAACAAACGTGGAAAGCACTCGCAGCTACAATGCAAAAGGAATTATGTGAAGTGTTACAACATTGCGAAGCGACGTGCCCTCCGCCATACATGAGCATTATAAATTAGTTTTACAACACAGAACTAACAGTACAGGTGGAAAAAAATTAATTTTACGAGCGCAAAAGGGAAGAACAGACGGCATTTTAAAATCATTTAGAAAAATTAATTTAAGCTTAACTCATCCACTTTTCAGAGGTTTTCTGTCGGTATACACATCATTGTTTCAACCGTGTACAACATCATAACGCCGAATGATTTATTTTTTTTCTGATTTATTCGAAAAATATCGGTTCCTATGTTCTAATCTTACAGTACAGAATACAAACCATGTATTTCATATCGTTGTAATATAATACAAAGATCCGTATAACAATGGCCTGGCCTAATTTTACTTGAGAAAAAATCTAATTCCACTATATTTTTCATGTGTTACCTCATAAATGTTTACTGGGTGAACCGATTTTGACAATTCTTTTTTAATTGTAAAGCTAGTGCTTGTCGTCTGGTCCCATATAAAACAACATTTACTAGTCCATTTTGAAGTCGGTTTTTAAGTTACTTTGAAGTGAACAAGTGGCAATTCATATATTCATAAAAATAAAATGTTTACCACAAATACTTATAACAAAATTAAAAGCAAATCATGAACACTGTAAATTTAACTCTGCCGAAACTTCGCGGTTAATGAGAATAATTCGAATTTCTGAGTATCAATTTCAACGCTGATGTTAGATACGACCAACGGCAGTACATTTTGTACTAAGGAACATCGCATTTCCGTACCACATATCAACGTCGGCCACAGCTATGACTAATAGCAAGCGTGATTCCCAAGCGCACTACACTAGATGTCTGCATTTTACGGGTTGAAGTATGAAAACATTTTAGTCTATAAAAATATTTTAAAACATACTTTACTAACAGAATCAAGTAGAAGTAACGCTCATTTAGCGTGACATGTTTTTAATTTAAAAATATCTATCCATCCTTGTGACTTAAACTTTCGGAAATGCACGAAACCATCGTATTTGTGCTCATATTGAACAACATATTAAACTATGACACTAGCAAGACTTTGTTGGAACATCGCGGGGCTCTGAACTCATCTTATTCCCAAAAATAATCGCATATACTGCATGCCGATAAAATTACCTAGTTGACTCGCTCCTTCGCTTCATATGATTATAGGTACCTAAAGAAACCGTGTGAAGTTTATACCGTCCTAAATTCAGTATCTGAAAGTGACCTTTTAAATTTTACATTTTCAACTTAGGATTACACATACATCCAATTCCCTGTTGTATTTAGGTATTCTGCACGAAGACAAAACCTAACTTGAACTAATACTCGTAGTTCGAGAAGTAAATGGCACCGCTTGACAGGACATAATATTCACGTTTACAAGCAGTGACTTTCACTTTCCGGGCCATTGCAGAAATGAGGGCAACGGAACGGAGTATTCAGAGCCAACGGAATGGAGCATTCATGGCTTCTATAGAATTTTGAAGAGTGTTTGCTTTTAGGGTCGAAGAGGAATGTATGTGTACTACACGTGAGTACCTTTTTCAGTAAGCTGTTTAAAGAGTTGGGCTGGATGAATGAATCTTGGAAGTTATTTTAAAATTAAGAGCAGGAAGTACAGTAACACATTTCGGCAAATAGAATGTATTGCAATAAAGGTAAACAAATCATAAAATATCCAAAAATGTAGTAATATAAAAATTATTCGATTAACTTTTTTTAAATATATATTTCAAATAAAATCTGAACTACAATAAAGTATTCTAAAAACTAACATGGAGAAAATAAGAAGTAACGTCATACTCCAGCCATGATTTCAAGTAGCTACTTCGTTAGTTGAGCTAGGAAAATCTGTTTCCACAGATTACACGGAAAATATCAACTGTCGTGAGCAAAAGCTATCAAAAGTTATGGTTTTGTTGTGGGCTCAATTTGCAATTTGTTATTGGCAACCAAACATAGTTAAAATGTAAAAGAAATACATATATTATAACACAGATGGTTTATATAAGTATTTTATTATTTCATTTGATTAACATCATATAATTTTAGTTTTTTTTGAAAAATATTAGCTCTTTGATGATTATTGTACAGATATATTTTTAAATGTTATTAGAATATAGAAAATTTTTATCTAAAGCCAAAATAGACGGAATATTCGAACGCGAATTTTGTAAAAAACAAATGAGCCAACATAAGGTTTTAGCAATAGGCATAAAAGAGTTCGTCTGGCATTAAATTTTTCTTTTACAAAATATATTGGGGTATAATTTACTTACTGCGTCTGACCTGTTTATAAAAATGACGTCAATGACGATCATTCATGTTTAAAGTTAACCCTTAACTACCTAGCACCTATTTTTGTCACTCTACCACCTAGCATAGGTCTGAGAGACTCCGAAACAAAATAATGATTGTATGTAAAATTTTGTACCATAAGGATTAGATATGAATTAAAAGTCAGGTTACGAACGAATTATATTATTCATTAAAATTATAAAAGAACATATATATCAAAAATATATGTTTTTAATCTCAACCAAATCACAAACACTTTTTATTTTGTACCTATATACTAAGATATTTGGTAAGTGAGATCCATTGTCATTATCACTTATAAAGGCACTTATTTGTCCTTGTTTTTTAATTTTCGATAATCAAACATCCTAAATAAAATAAAAAATCCTTAATCAAAACAAAAATGACACAAAATTGCAAGGTCCAAAGTTACAGTTTTTCACGACACTGGGAACACATTTTGTTTGTCCCACTGGTAGATGGGACTGCTGATAGTGCTGATGGGGTGCTTCCCATTCCAGTGTTTGCGTTGAAGATGCGTCGAATAGCGATTCTAGAATCACGTTGCAGTTTTACGTAACTTGCACTTCGCTCCATATGAGGTCTAGTCTATTATGAAGTCTATTATGCTGTAGCGTTCTTGATCGTGAAGAGGCTGGAACAGATGACCAACGATAGCGATTTTTGCCAAAATAATTTTTCTTCCTAGGTCTCGATCGCAGCTCAGGTAAAGATGTATTATCATCAGACCTAAGCTCTTCTTCATAAAGTAAACCCGAAGTAAGAGAAATTTCGGGCGGAGCATTTCCGGGATTTTCGACTTCGCTGCTAATTTCGCATTCTGAGTCCAATCCGCAACTTTCTTCTAATGCATGATGTACTCCTATATCGACTTCAACATTCATCATTGAGTTCATTTTCGTCGTCTGAGAGATTTTCCTCCAACCATCGCAGGATGTATAGTCATTAACAGCCATATTTTACCAAAATTAAAACAAAAACACAAAAATTCATTAGTCACGTAACCACCTAACAGGAGTCTCTTGGACTCCCAACGAAAGTTTTTTACTTACCAAAGACAAACGCATGCACGTCCAACTGCGTAGAGCGCTCTTGCGGCGCTGAGGGACGCGGGGAAAAGGTACAGGAACGCACAAGTTTGTATGGAGCTCAGGCGTAATAATATTTACGAAATAAAATGTATCGGAGTCTGTGAGACGTATGCTAGGTGGTTAAGGGTTAAGTCTATCTAAGCTGATTTATGTATTTCGGGAAGTGTAAGTGCATTGTGCAATTATTCTACTTTTTTGCATTTTATATTGTTAGCAGTCCAGATTGATACCTAAATAACGTAATGTTCACACTATTTCGGATATGAAGCACTGTTCGTTTTAAATATAACAGAAACAATGTTTCCTTATAATCGCAGACAGAAAATCAAGATGATACCTAATATATTTACAGAAAAATGCTCTGAAATCATTATTATCCAGATAAAGTAGTGAAACAAATTTTAGACGATAAATTCCGGTAACCTTTAACCAACTTACAGCAGTAGGAGAAAGTAGATTAAGACAATTACTGAATGGATCACTATCCAAACTCCAGCCGACCATAATTTGATTCAGAGAACGGAAACAACTGTGAACAAATTTATTTACGCCAATTTTGGAAAGGATTGGCCATGAACTAAAATAAAATTAAGGTCAGGCACTTAATAGAATCTAAATAGTGGAATAATATTGTGTTCGAATTAGCAAATAAATAATGATGATGAATTAAGTGCTAATAAATAATAATAATAATGAAGCTAGTCTTTTCAGAAATCTTTGGAAAACTTATTTACTACGGATTATCAGCTGAAACAAAGGACTACGAATAGAGATACAACAAGAAGTTGAGTATGCTGAGTTAATACCAAGTCAGTATACAAGTTTCTTAAATGTAACTAACATACAATAGTAGGTACTTGTTGATTTTGTAACAAACATACGCGACGATCCATAATTTCCCGACATTTTTTTATACTGGTAAACAGGCAACAAATTAAAACGCGACGCGGTCTCATAAGTCCATAGATCATACATAAAAGTAAGGACAAAACATGTAAACGACAGTTTACGGCTAATTTACATGATTATTAAAAAGAATAATAAAATTAAAAAGATTATCAAATCCATTATTAACTTATAAACCACAACAAAATTAGCTTGAACACTGTGCGCAATGTAATTTTAATGAAAACACATGAAACTAAATAGCTATCATTTAATTAGGACATTAACCCAGAACTGAATTAATTCAAATGGCCAATGAAATTTTAGAACTGAAATACGAATATTCAACGGATGCTATGGAAGCTATATAGAGAAAATGAGTTTCTGACCTACATTATATAAGCAAGACCACATACTTTTACAAAGACAAACATTAGTGTACCAGCAGCAGTAAGATATAAAAGTAAATCAGAGCTAAATAAAAAGAATGCATTAAGAGCAGTATGTTTTGCAAGAAAGCTCTGCTAGCGCTCATTTGTAGTTGAATTCAAGAGGAATTATGTGAAGTCGGGAGAAAATTGCACAAAGAGGCATGAACGACATTTTGCCTACACATAAATACGTTATCTAAATACAAGACGATAAAAGTACGAAAGTTCATAATATCTAATGAAATTGAGAATACAGCAGTCCATCGTTAGGAATATAAATGAACACCTTCATCCAGGATAACTGTCTACACTAACAAATGTGTAAGTCTACCTAAATTACAATTCTAATGTACAATATTATTCTCTGTATAATCTAGACTTATTAGAAGTAAATTTCAAGTTATGTTTATATGCTTTCATCGTTCCGCTGCAAAGCTTCATAATGGAAATGAGGTTCACGACTGAATCCTATTTTAATAATCTCTTACTTCTCGGTTTCGCTACTAAATTTTATTAATAACATTTAACAGTTTATTTTAATTATTACGTCCTTGTGTGTACATATATTTTGTGTTGTCCATGGCACCCACGACGCGTGTACCGTTATGTTATAAATATTAACTTCAAGTTAAGATGTGTAATATCACACATTATTAAACAAAAGGATATTGATGACAGTAATGTACAAATAAATCATTAAAGAGGTATATATTACATATTAAATATATAAGTACTTCGCTATGTTGCTTTCACTATGACGACGAACAGCTTTATTTGATATTTTTAGACGTTACGAGTTCTTAATATTAAAATCCCTACAAGAAAATGACTTATTGACGTAACTCTTTTACATTTAGCCGAATAAAATAGTCAAGGTCCAGGTGGCTCGAAGGATCAAGAATCGGTCGACTAATCCTTGCGTGGAGTCAGTCAGGTAGATCCAGTAGCAAATCTTCAAAGAAAGGACAGTTGTTATTAATACATCCCATTACTAATGCATTAAAAATTATATTACAGACTTCATTTCATTGACATGAGTGCCAAGAACAGTTTATTTATTCGACCTACATTGCTTTCGGTTTCAAGATGTCTCTTTAGTTCACAGAAAAGACATTATCATTAATTATTTCTGCAAGGAAATTATTTACAAAAAGACTTACCTAATCGATTGATTACATTTCGGTTCGAAGGTTCGGATAAGAAACGAAACATAATATGATATTATCACAACAGTATCTGAACAAATCCAGACGAGTGAGACAATCGGTGAAGAATCTTCCAATTAATTTTGTTTGTACTCTGTATTATAAACCTTTTCGCTCTGTATCAATTTTCATTTAATTTTCACAATGAAGTGAAGTGCGTGGAGAACTAGTACCAGGGATAACTGTGAGCGGCCATGATCACTTACAATCAGAGGTTGTGCCTGTTTACTTACAAGCTATTGACCCAAATTGATGCAATGTGGTCAGCTCTCTGTCAATAAATTTAGTAATTGTAGGAACTAAGAAACTATTGTTTGTTTACGGATTTCATTAGGCCATACACATTTCATAGTAATTGTGTCTTCTTTGGGCGTCATTTCAATAATTCTAATTCCAGTGATTGGATTGGATCTCCATCAATAACTATTGGAGCAGCGCGGTAAATTACTTCATGTGCCTCCTTAATCTCCAGACCTTGAGACATTTGAGCTAAAGCGGGCCGTTAAGAAATTACAGCCGTTTGCGTTTAAATAAATTAAATGAAGCCCTAGAGACTGGTGAAAATAATAAATTTGATTAGATATTTAAATCAGGTTCTACCCTAGCGCATGTTTTGTTATCACATATAAACAAACAAGGGAAAATTATTGTGATATCCAATTTCCCAACCGGCTTAAGATCAGGGTCTTACCTACAAATTATTGATACAAGCAGCAACGTAAGATTAATAGGTATACATTACTTATGTTCGGAACAGAGACAATGGATCACATAGATAATCTTAAGCGAAAAGAGCAATCCCTGTAATGTATGCGGTGAATAAGGTAAATAACGAACAATGTACGTTTTTACACATTATATTTAAAATGTTGCGTAGGTTTATTTTGTTAACTTATAATAATGTATGTAGTTGTTAGTAGTTTCAATACTTACTTGTTATTAAAAAAATATATCGTTTATGACCTATTGTCCCAATAACATTCGTCCGAGTAAATTCGGACTGATATTTACACACTTATGTACGTGTATGTAAGCATATAAATATTATAAATTATCGTTTAATATTGATAAAGTGATACACTTTCATTTGTCATTTAGTTTATTTATATATGTACCTACGTAAATGTGAAATTCAATACGAATTAAAAGTGATAATTAATTTTACGTTTAAGCAGGGCAAAGTTGAAGTGGAAGAGCGGAAAAGTTAAATGCATGAGACTTTTTTTAAACGTAAATTCATTTCCATGGGGAAACACCTTTAATCAATAGGTGACATGTGGACACGTGAAGAATAACATTCCGAAAACGAAGCGAAGGCAAGTTCACAAACGTAAAATAATTGATTACCCGGAATCAAACATCTCACAGATAAGCCACCGAAACCAATTTGCAATTTCTCTAAAACTGATACAAAAATCGGTGGATAAAATCGTTAAAAAGCAAAGTATTGTACTCCGGTGATTATAGGTGCTATCACAGAACACGACACAGTAAATTAAATATAAACCCACCATAAACGATACCAGTTTCAATCAGAGAATGCATATAAATCGAATCCAGCCGCGTAGTCCGCACGAATTATCGTTACGGCTTTTCACATTCCGCGTCCGCCGCGGCGGTTTTAATGAATGTCATAATTATTACACTCAAAGTGGTTACTTTGAATGTAATAATTTAAAAATTTAATAGATAAAAACAGGGAAAATGGGATAAATAATGTCGTTAATCAGCTAATGCAATAAGTACTAGCAAACAAACTTGGCTATTTTAATTAAAGTTTCGTGTTTAAAGTCGGATGTGTTTCACAAAGTAAGATGTGTTCAAGTGTTTGAGGCGCAATATTGTATTTTTTGTGTCAATTATCGACCGACGAACACAATGGTAAGGGGTTACAGTCACGTGGTCAAGGTAGCCCATGGACGTATGTACGTTACATGAAGGTAATGTCCTCCTCCATGTTCTCTCGAAGATGCTAAATTCGGTTAATCCGCATATTGCATAATTTGCACAGCGTGCTGGACCACGGCCTGGAACATTCTGCAATTAATATTGTCAGAATACATTCGAGCCCAGCGTAGTGTTGGAGCCGTTACCGATAGTGATGTAAGAAAAAAATAAAAAAAATGTCAAAAATCAAAAGGGTTAAAAATCGGGGCACCAAAATCTATTTTATCAAACGGAAATTTATTATTCAACAGATTATCTCTGATACTTACAAATCCCACCACAATTTAAACAAATCCCACCGTTATGGAACCCATATTTTACATCATCCAACGTAAAATCCCACATATCAAGATAGACGTTGCCCATTACTCACATTTGTGTTTTAGCTGGTTAAAAGGCTCCCATACGCGCAGAGATAAAAGAGGCCTTTGATAATTTACATACAAATACACAAAAGTACGTATACAAAATCTCCTAAGCAAAATTCAAAAAATAAAATGTGTTCCTGCTAACGTAACGTTCATAAAGGTCTATACCATTAGAGTAAAACTTCTTAGAAATATGTATTGCGGAAGACTCTTTACCTTTTAACATTTGTTTTTTGATTATCCGAATGATATATTTCACTTCGGAACAAATAATTTCGTACATTTGTATTTAAACCTAAAAATTTCTCCCCCATCGCGTCTCTTTGTTAAAATAAATGTTTAAAGTTAATTAAAATTTGTAGCCCTCCATCTTCATAAGTATCATGACTATCATAAACCATTTCTTGTAATCCGATAGGTCTTCCAGAAATTAGCGATTTAATACAAAGAAATAGTCTGTACTTGAAAGCTTAATAAGTCAAAAACGCAACTTTTCAAGTATCCATAGCTACTTGATGACACCCAAGAGAAAAATTCGTAAGTCGATGGAATTATTCATACATTAAACTTTTCCAACTCCCCTAATTTCTAAGCAAACATTGAACAAAAAAATTAGCTTTCGTAGGCTACTTAAAATACATCTAGTAGCTCAAAACTTAATTAAGATACTCATTATTTTCAATAAAGAAGAAGTAGATTATGGTAATGGTAACATCATCGTAGCTTGTGACATACACTTTTAATATCGAAATAAAAATATTAAAGTGGGAGGATTTTTTTTCTTGTTTTGGATTATGTTGATTTAAAACGGTTAGTGGCATGTCAAGAAAGATTCAAGATGTGCAATAGAAAGCGGAACTACTTTAAAAATAAAACGTAAAAATATAAAAACAAAATCCTATACAAGCCTTATGGCAACAAATCTTAGGACGAGACCAGAATACGGCGGAGAGATAATCTCGAGTATATTTATAAAAAGCAATTAAAATTCTCATGCAACGTCAGTCTCCCGAACCATTTTATTCAATGACCACGTTGACAATATCAAACCCTCTGCCTATGATTTTATTAATCATCTATCTATGCTCGAAGATAGCCTGCTCTCTAGCCAGTAACATTTTGTCGAAACACTACAAATCCAAAACCTTCCTCCTCATCACATCTCCACTCCTCTAAAGCATCTCTTTTCTACACCTCGCCTCGCCATCCTCAACCAAACCTCAACGCATCTGTTCTTGTTCTAGTAGAGGTCATTATCATCTTATTTTAGTAGAGGTATGATAGTCCTCCATTAAATATTATTATTCTTAGTAAAAAATACTGTGACGAGTCAGGAGTAATGGGTTCGAGAAAATGCCAAAATTTAGCACAAAGACTTTATTGAACTCGTAGATACACAATTACACTATGTACACAGTACACAACAAAACACTATGCACGTATTTACTCGTAAACACACTCGTCGAACACTATCGCCCGTAGAAATCACTTCACTTCTCGCTGGTATCGCTCGTAGGTATCGCTGGTATCTTTCTGGTTTCGCTTCCGAAACTAGAATGCCTGCGGTTGACCGATCGCCCCTTTTTATACCACTCACCTACTATTCATGCCATTTCTAGATAGTCCCGCTACGTCCGGACCCGCTTCGAATAAAGTTCGAGTATGTTCCTTGCAACCGACTTTCGCCCGTATGACTATTGCGGTAAGGGTTGTCACAATACTAACGTTTAAGTCGTAGTAAAAATAAAGGCTTTTCGCCTATATTTTTATGTAATAGCAGCACTCCCTTAATGACTTACATTAATTATAGTATCCTTATCAGATCTTTGCCGTATGGGTAATGAAAATGCTTGCTTCACATTTTATTGTCAGAAGAAACATGCTGCCAACTATTTATTAGAATCGAACATAATATTTTCGTAGATATTTTTACTGTCGATTCGTCTCATATGATATGGTATGTTCATATACAGGAGCATTTTCTTTTTCTGACATAAGTCTAAAAGCACACGAGGTCGAAATGAAAGCCACAAGACCGCTGCAAGGCGAGGTGGAGGTTTTTGCGCAAAATGATTACGGTGTGGGCGGAGATGCAGCGCCGTTAAGTAGGTAGCTATGAAAAGGACGACTTTTTAAAAGCAACGCTGAGAAATTCAGAGTGCATTATGCGATAGTTGCTGACAACAATATGTTAAATTGGATAGAATAAAACTTTAAATAAAATAAAGTTACTTATGGATACACACGCTGTGGTTTAAACACCTTGACTCGGTTTTTCTCAACGTCATCGTGACGTGACGAATCATTCATGTTCAGATCCGCAGACGAATCAGAAGGACCGACATAACTCATAGAATAAGCAGCTGAAGAGCTAATGGGCTGGCCGCATACTTTGGAGGACCGATAACCGTTGGGTTAGAAAGGTACTCTAACGAGTCCTGCCTCGGAAAAAGAAGCATAGAACTAATCAGCTGGTCTGACGTCCTCAAGAAGACGGCGAGCATCCGCTGAATTCGGAAAGCTTAGGACTAGTCAGAATGGCACAAGTTAGGCGAGGCCTATGTCCAGCAGTAGACGCACAAAGGCTGATAGATTTGATACTCGCATGTCTTGAGTTTTGTACCAGTATAAAGTAAATAATTAATTGTATGTACACAATATACCTCTAAGCCTCTAACAATCCGCACTGGAGCAGCGTGGTGGATAGGGTAACCTAGGCCAGCAGTAGGCCTCGTCAGATGTGAGTAAAGACCCGTGCTTAGTAGTGGGACTTTAATGGGTTGAAGGCATACACAATACATCGTCGTCCGTGCTCAGCCAGTAATACCCAACGCGATCCACATTATAAGTTAACAGCGCGGCGATGTACACAAAAGTTCCATTGTACCCATTTAATTACACACTAATCTGTACATTCTCGAACGAAAGCCGGGCTTATAGGATAGAGAGTAATAGAGACACGGGGCGGTATTACAGAATCTATATCGGGGTATCAAATTCGATACTTCCATGCTCATAAACCCATATCCTTTGAAAGTAGCGTTCGTGTGTCCTGATACAAGCTAATCATGTCACGAGGAACCAATTTTATGATAAAGGTGGTATTTTGTTCGACACAGTAAAATTTCTCAACTAGAATTCCGCGTTTGCGTATTGCAATTTTGAAATTTTTGAACGAAATTTTCGATTTTAATACCATCTCATAGCCCGAATGTTTGCAAATATTAACCACACATGAAATCTGCTTCAGATATGCATTCCACATTATTTCATCCAGCTATGTGTTGCAAAATTACATTCATGAAATATTTAGATATACCAACCACTTCTCAATCTAACGTCGCTGTTATGAAATGAAATAAATTGATCAAATACGTGAGTATGAGCAAATATGTAGGTATATTAAATGAGAAAAGATTGTTTATTGAGTTTCGTTCCCAGCATTGGCAGGTTATGACGAAAATTTTTGATACCTAAAAAGTGGTACAAAGCTGCGTGCACTTTAGTTCATTGTTATGAAGGGTTTCCAGAATATCCGATAACCGAAAAAAAAACGGTTTTGGTACAGATTATATAAATGTGTATAAAACACTTTCGTTACTCAGTTACTGGCTGACACACAATGCACAATCGAAACTTCTAAACGATTGAAAAGTAAAAACGTGGTCGAAGCCGCCTGCAGAAATGTGCTAACGATAATAATTACCTAAAACAGTGACATATACAGGATAATCTCGTTATTGTTCAGGCCCACAGAAAATACAAAAGGCATGTTAAAGTGTATATATCCTTGCGTTGATCTACCGAAAACTAGTACCTAGTAGACGATGACAATACGATGGGAGAATAGAGAGAAAAACTAAGCGAGTCAAGTGGCATAATGCCAATACACGAGATGAATTACCTACAGTGTTCCACTCAATCATTTTATTTTATTAAAGTTTAAATTAAACGGTGCATACTTTTGCATTTTTATATTTTAGAGTTCCGTAGACAAAGTTTACCAACGGGCATTTTTATACAGTACATACCCGACAATAAATAATGCAGATCGGTATTCAGAAAGAGATAATCGGTTAGTTTCGGCTTTATAGAGTCTTGTCCTTACTACACAGTCGTTACCGCTGACTTGTCACTTTTCTTTCGAATTTGGTAGAAATCACTCATAAATAAATATATAGAGTTGCTAAAACCTCCAACGGAACTTCAATATTATTATTATTATACTCGTATGTACTTAATAGGGTGATTTATTAGCTCTTAATAGATACTGCACTATTAGTGCAATGTGCGAGAGAGACAACGTTGTACAAAGCCGTTTCTAACGTCCGATGTGCATTACTTTACTCCGGGAACTGTACATATTATATAGCTATAACATAATATCTACCCCGGCAAATATTGTGGTGTAAAATACATATATTATTCAACTCTCTGTATAATCTTGAAACATGTGCCTGTTTTTAAGTAAGACCTTCGGCAGTACAACTGCAAATATTATGTATTTTTAACTAGCTGACCCGGCAGACGTCGTAACATATATTATTATGTAGACTTCTATTGGACCATAGCGTGATGTTAAAATAATATAGCTTATAACCTTCCGGGATAAATGGGCTATTCAAAACAAAAATATTTTTTCAATTCGAACCAGTAGTTCCTGAGATAACGGCGTTCAAACAAACAAACAAACCCTTCAGCTTTATATTATTAGAATGAATTATATTAATACTATAGCTATAGTATCTCCATACTATATACATATGTTTTAGTCGTTATATTGCCTGCCGGATGGTACGGAGCCTATCGTGTTCACGTTAGACTTGCTCTTGGCTGGTTATTTTAATTCGATTCAAAACGATAAGAGTATTGCATAACCGTAATAAATTAGTTATTACAAACATGTTTATTGATTTCATTATTCATTTTATCCATTTCCAATTATAGTTCAAATTATATGTAATATGCTAAGATCCCATAACACTTTTGCTTCACCCATCGAGTATTTGATTA
>DWJQ01000613.1:0-13468 GCA_018248915.1 Hesperia meskei straton
TCTTTCTTTCTTTTTCTTTAGCACGATATCTTTGGCGTCGCTGAAGTCCATGGACAACGGTGACCACTTCCCACCAGGAGGTTCGTCTACTCGATTGCAACTAACAAAAAAAAATACTTTCCGAATTTGCGTACATGATTTAAGAGTTGAACATGAGTTTTAATCATTTATATATATTTCCGTGAATGTAGAAACTTAACTAATACAATATGCGATCACATACAGTTGGAAATTCAAGCACAGAATAGTTCTCAGACATGCTACGAAGCACTGTAAACTTTATTTCCCAGTGCAATTGTGTTACGCAATTATTCCAACTAAGGCCAGCATTATCAAACAAATGCTATAATAAAAATTCATTGTTATATTTTAGTTATGATATAATATACATTTTATTCTTCACTTGCATCTCATTTGACAGATTTTTCTTTCCGTATACAAAATATAGGATAACTTATTTTATTTCTTACAAATATAGGCAATGTGTGATATTCATTTCATATTATGATCTATGTAGAGTGTTAAGAATCTCTATTTTCTGTCCTAAATAGGTTATATAAAGTTCTTACGTACACATCACATACATCGTACGAGTATATTTTTGCTGTCGTAAGTTTATATTTTTCTAAAATTCATATTATTGTTATTCTCCACATACAAAATGTATCAATATATTTAATCAAACTGTGTGATGAAATAAACAGGACGCAGTTGAAGCATTTACGAGTACAATTAGCGCACTTGGGCACCATGTTCACGTGCACATAGCATGTAGATGGTGGATATTATAAAAAATACACCAATTTTGTCGAGTATGCGAGCTCCACGAGGTGCTAAGATAGGATAAACACGTAACGTACATAGACGCTAGTGCGGAATATTTATCGCGGGCTCGACGTTATTGGACTTGCCTTTTCGTCGTTTAAGCGGACGCTGATGTGTTTATTCAATTTGTTGCTACGAAATATTGTTACCTGCCTCCGCGAAGCTCGTTTATTGTTAAACGACACTTGTTTTACTAAAACTTACGTGAGACATGTTTAGCGAATAAAATGGGATATGTTAGTTTGCAATCAAGTTTAAGGTATTTGTGCAAGTGATGGATGTGTTTTGGAATAAAAGAAACATATTATATTCAGTGTTATAGTTGTCTTGTTATTAAAATGATGGAGAGTTTAGTTTTAACTAAAACATAATATTATGTAAACGATATACAAATTAGGTGATCAATACAAAAGTGTTTAAAACGTAGTATGTTCCTTTTTTAAGAATATTTAATACTATTTCTCTAACAGCCCTTTTGGTCTTTTTAAGGTTCCGTAAAACGGGACCCTATTACTGGGACTTCGCTCTCCGTCCGTCCGGTCCGTCCGTCTGTCACCAGGCTGTCTCATGAACCGTAACAGTTACACAGTTGAAATTTTCACAGATGACAGCCGCTACAACAACAAATAATAAAAAACGGAATAAAATAAATATTTAAGTGGGCGCCCATACTTTCGACGCCTCAGCCATGGTTTAGTTACCTTTCGGTCCAAGAGTTGGCGTTGTGCGTTATATGTGGCTACAATAAAGCAATTAAATATTTAAGTGAGGCTTTTATACAACAGGCCAGATTGTTTTGGCGTTTTTATACATAATGATACGGAACCCTTCGTACGCGAGTCCGACTGGCACTTGGCCGGTTTTTTATTGATAATCCATACAATAGTGTAGCGTAGTGTGGACTCGAGCAAGCACCTTATACTTTTGTAACGTCCGAAATACACAGTGCAACGATTTGTTTTAATAGCGGTAATAAGGAAATGCTAGCAACACTCGCAACATTGCAATTTCGTAACAATACCGGTTGTTATTTTTTTTATAAATCAATTTATTTCCGATCGTTTTTATGAAGCGTACTTTCAACAAATACGCCGTTATGGAATTGAATATGAATGCCATTCTGTAACGAGTGCCGTGATGAAATATAAATGAACATAAAACAAAGTGTCAACAAACATTTTCATGACGGATGCGGTGCATTTGTAAACGATATTCATCGCTACTCATCGGCGAATATGTCTTTAATATTGTATCATTTTGATAACGGTATTTTATTGTTTGTAAAAAAGACTCACATTTTTCATAAGCCGGTATGACTAAATATCTTAAATCCGTGTTTTTTATGATCAATGCACAGTCAAATTAATTAACAACACATTTTATTTATGTATTTATTTAAAACGGATACGTTAATATCTGGTTGATCGGGTTGCCGTCACGAAACCTGGGCAGGCTGAAAATCAGTTGCTCCCGCGCAACTTAAACTAACCCTGGGCCCTTTGTTATGTATGTAAGTTTTAAAGCTAAGTTTTCATTTTTATTATTTTTTGTATCGTATTTTTATATTTACACTATTGTGTACGTTTTAAAATTAAAAAAAGAGATTGTCAGCCCTATCTAAGACGAATCAGGTGTTTGATCCATCTGGAAACTCATACCTACATTAAAAAGACTCGTTAAAAATTTGAAGATACAGTAGCCAATAATAACGTACCAAATAGCCATTAATTATTAAATAATAAAAAGCAGAGCTCACAAACAATTTTATTCGTTCGGTATGGGTGCTACTGCCCGGTTCACTGCACTACTCCGCCTGCGGATGTGTTCCCATGCAATGTCATGTTTACCTGCAAAATGTACTCCAATTAACGAGTAAAATAAAACCAAGCGTTACAAAACTTTTATTGGAATGGGAAAATAAATATCGATACTTAATTTATTGTTGGAGAAGTTTTGTTCCTGTATTTAACAGGTGGCCTCATCCCATTTATGGTACACTATTGGGCATGAATCTCAGTTCCTATTTTATGGTGGCTGAGTGGACTGCCTGAGTGGAGGCCTCCGCCATAGCTTAACGAACTATCTGTGACCGACAGATAACGAACCTATTTAAAATACCTTCGAAGTAAAAAAATATCATTACGATACAATGTTACATAAGTACTCATTTATGGTGTCATTAGCGGTTTTGTAATGTAACTTCTACAGCTTTTTTTATTCTTATTATAACCATAATGATCATCATTGCAACCCATAACTAGGTCATAATCCATATGACCAAGTGCGGATTTTCAGACTTTGAGATCATTATAGAGGACTCTCTGGTGTGTGCACCTTTTCTTATGATTTTTTTTTCATTCACCGAAGCAAGTGGTAATTTAATTTAACTACGCACAAACTTACTTTTTTTAGAGATGTAAGTACGGGATTGGAACCGAAGTTCCTTTGTAAAGAATTCGAACGCGTAAACCACACGGTTATGACAACTGTTTATAACCATAATGACTATCATAAGACCTGAAAGTCCTATTGCGTACTTACGTTAACTTTTTTTCATAATACTGAAATCGACAAAGTTTGGCTATTAAAAACTTCCATTCCAACACAAATGTGCCATGTTTCACAGATTCTTCTTAAACGACGAAATAACGTCGAAACATATTCCGTTCAATCCAAAACTCCTCGTATAAAGAACAGTTACGAGACCTTTTTCGAAGCGACTAAAACAGTGTGTGCGTCCGAATGATCCATTATCTTCTCACGAGGACAAGTTAGCGATCTCCTTCCGTCTATTTTCACAAGTAATAACTAAATTTAACGGCAGAGTTTCGTTGAAGGTGGCGGCGTCTTCCAATATGAACCGGTTGGTGATTCTGGTCACGCGCGAGGGCTGGCGGTGGGCGGGACGTCGCGAGTGACGTTGGTCGACGACGCGTCATTAAAATTAAGCATCATTACTCTTGTAAAGCGAGGCTCTGCGTACCGAAAAGCGGCTTATTGGGAAGTTTGTCGCGAATATTCCGGCGGTGCTAATCTTTCGCCTTATTGCTGCTGTAACAAATGACTTCGCGTCACCAGGGTACGGAGTAGCGAACTTGGCGGGAAGGAACCATTTTGGATAATATGTTTATCTAGGCCTGGAAAAGTGCTGTTGACGATATGTGACAGAAACATAAAGGTAATAAGAGCCAACAAAATACGCCGGATTCTCAACTTCTATAAACATTATGAAATCTTAACTATAAGACAACAGCTAGTTATAGTAGATACCTAATATAAATAAGAAACGCTATACTTTACTGCTGCTGAAAGTGCTGAAAAGAGATAAATAACGCAAACAACAACAAAAGTATAAAGTATTCATTAAGCAAAAACCCGCGTTAAAAAATAACTTTTCTTTCACTTCACCATTAGTAAACTTGAGAGTCGCATTGAAAATTTCGCCTTGCGACTTCTAATTAGAGAAGACACACGATATTCTTTCTCCCCGAGATCCTTTAGTAATGGAAAAGTCTGTAGAAATTGATTTTACATTTTACACCCTTTTAACTTTACAAGAGGTCATTGGGATCTTGGAATAACTTTCAGCAAATTATGCTAATGCAGCTTAAGTGGAGGTCATTTTATTTGTGATCCTTACATCAAACATTACAGATCCATCGATCGTAAGTAAATGAAACAGTGAACACATCCATCAGACGCATGATTTTTCGTTCGGAACTTTCGATTTTCAAGTTGTTTTTGAAGTTGGGTTACTTATTGATAAAATGTACCTACCGTAAATAAATCAATCTACTTTTAAGTGTAATACATTTATTGTAAAGAACCCTGTTTTACAAGAGTCTCATTCAGACTTGGCCAGTTCTATAGCAGGAAATGTTACTTAGCTCGAGTTCACGTGAAATTACATTTGGAATGCGTCGCGTGAATCGCCATGAATTACGCATGAAAACGGACAATGAGCGCGCAATGTAGCGTAATGCTAACAAACGTCCAACACCGTACAGCTCCAATCGTTGCTTTTTATGTTAATTGGTAAACAAACAGTCAGACACTTTTTTGTTAATAACAAACCATAATGGTTAGTTCTCGTTGTTCATCCCCTGATGCACCTGAACGATTAACCTAGCAGAAACCTAAACTTGCTTATAACGCTTGGGTTTTACAAAAAGATATAAGGGTTGTGTCGAAAGAGTTCTTGTTTAATGCCAGTGTTGCATTAGTGACTCTCCTGATGTTGCTCGTGTCCATAAGCGGCAATGACCAGTCAGACAATCTGATGACTCGTTTATTTTTGCCAGTGATCTAGGCCGTGCTGAAGAAAAATAAAAGGATCTATCTAGGTACACTGAAACTAAGCTCGCGCAAAAAGTTTGATTATACGGTATTTCTTATATCTGTATTTGATCATGGGAATGGAAGGTCAAACTTTACAACACCATCACTCAACTCCCTCTTTATAGATGTGATCGAATGAGATTATAAACATGCTCCTTTAACGTAAAACGCAGCGTTTGCCACGTCAAAACGCCGGCATCGCTACGCAAAATAAAATTGATTATAACCAGAGCTCGGAGCAACAGGGCACAGGTTAACTAAACGCCAAGAAAAAATATTTCAAATTGCCATTACCTTAAAAGGCACATTTTTCCGCAACTTTATGAAAACGTTCCAGTAGATTTATGAATAAAACCTTTCAGGGCTGCGAAGCCGCTGCGTAATTTAAGGCATATAGGGAGAAGCGTCCTACAAAATCAGACCGTTATCATTCCACCGCTGTCTCCGCACAGATCACCAGTTATGTGAGCCAATACACCGAGAGAACAGAATAAATTTGCTTTATATCAGACGGTTGACCTTCATATCCAATATTGTTGCTCTTATAGAAGAAAATATTTTGAAAATCTTCCTTGTCTCCGCCCCTTCCTATCTGAGCATTTTCCCGGCCACGCTTTTTTTAAGTTATTTATATGGCTCGGTGAATTGGAGCGGATTACAAGGCAGTAGATTCTGTTTACCGCACCAGTACCTGAACAAAAATAAATTCTTTTGTATATTAGATAAGTCGTTTGGCTAGCTACGTAATCTTTTTTAATTGTAGCTTTTGTTAGCAAGGGAATGGTAATAAATATCTGGGGCAAGGTAGTGCCCCCGTGCCAAGACGAGCTGATTGTTTATTTTATGTATAAATACACTAATTGTAATTTGTGTAAGTAGGTACATGGGATTAGGGAAAAATTATATGTAAATACACTTTGGCTGCAAATCTTGCATGTTTTGAAAGTTATCTCCGTTTAATTTTATTTTATACCACCAAAGAGAATAAACGTGGCCATACTACATATACATATTAACATTCTATGTCGCCAACTTTTCTTCTTAGAGTACCTACCTAGTATTTTACCCCTCAGAGAAGCTTCTTTGATAGATGGAATATCCAAAACATAAAACATTTTTCGATTCGTAACTGTTGTTCCCGATAATAATCTATTCAAACAATCAAACTATTCAGCTTTATAATTTAGTATGGATGGGGCGATATAGTGCGTAAGATTCTTATCAACCAAGTATTTAGCCTTTATAAAACTTGAAAAGGCCAAAAGCTGGGTTTATGGATTCAAATTTAGCATTGGCTGACAAACGAGCACATTTTGGTACTCTGCGTCGCTAAGTTAACCATACCATACCCATGATACTAATTCTTCAAATTAATGGCCAAAAAGGGTATTTGACTTCATACCGGCTCTCTGAAACTGTAACCGAAGCATAAAACATGATATTCTTTATTCTCAAAAGAAAGGTTCTACAGGCCATAAAAAGGTAGGCAATAAAATCCTTACAGTTACGCATGAGATACGCTGGAATTGGTATAAAGCCTACCAACCTACAATAGGAGCTGGAAGCTTACATTGTCTGTAGTTCATTAGAGTACGCCACGAGTTAGCGAGAATAGCGGAGACAAAGTTCAGAAGTACCAAGGAAACATGAAGGCATCTTTTTAAAAGATTGTGTTTATGACGTGACATAGCACAATAGCAGATGGTAATCTTTACAAAATGTACAGGTCTACTTCTTTCTGGCGCTTGCTTACCTGTATGGTGGGATCCATGGAAAACAAATACATTTTTTTATTTATGAGCCGATACGCTATTATTTAAGTAAAGCACAATGCATAATCTACAAAATAAGTGACAATCGCATCCAAATCGGTTAAATCATTTCTGAGATCACTGCGAACAACGTCATAGACAAACCATTAATATCTTCAGACTCATAACACAAATGAATTAAAAAAATAAAAAAGCGGCAGATCTTAAACAGTAGGTAATAATAACTCAATAAACTGACTGACAGATTGATCGATCCTTATTGGATAGCTAAACATTGACTGTACTAATTGGGTGCGCTAACGTCGAGTTTTGCCTAATGAGAAACGACTCCCGTCTAGCCCAGGACATTATGCAAACTTGTGTTTGCCTTATGCATTAGATTCATAGCTTTCTTAATCGCAAATACAACAATTCAAGATATGACACTCCCATTAGATGGATTGGGTAGCTTGACTAATAGAACAATTGAATATTTTAGCAGCCACTTTGTCGTAAGTTTTGGTGTTGGTTGGGTTCCGTAGTAAACGAGTGTCTTCTTAATTTTATGATTGTATTTCTTATCTTATGTATTTTTTTAGTAAAACATATTTAGCGTCAAGATCTGTTTAACATTCTAATAAGTAAATCTTACGATACTTTGTCCTGGATGTAGGTTTGTATGATTATTTTTCTATTCGAACTTGTCATCTGATTCCCGTATTTTGAGCGATATCTGGCGAATACTTTTTGAGTTGTCTTTACATGTCAGTATTAGAATCGGTTATTTTTGTAATTCCTCCGTCTGGAAAGCTATAGCCTACAAAAAATACAGGTTTCTTGTCCCGTAGTTACACAGGAAACATATTTGTTTGACACGACGCCGTAAAACGTACAGGTTTTACGTTCACTCTAGTAAAACTTGATTAGATTACTATGTTATCTTATTACGTGCAATGAGATTTAAGAGCTTACTTTAAATAACAAATTGCAGTTAAGAATGTGCTTATTTTAAAGGTTCAGTGCTTCACAAAGATTTTACGTTCGCCAAAGTACTTCAACAGTTTGTAAAGTTTGTCTTAACTTCCTTTTGCGAAGAAGAAACATTCATTAGGGATGATGCATTTTTTTAAGTCGCAACCCATGATAGTTGACCACAAAGCTGTGCAAAATGATTACAGATTGCACTTTCATGTGGCGGATTTTTCCCAAAATGTTATCATTATTTTTGAATACATCTGCAGGCACGAATATGCCCGACCAAGAATTTTCCGACTACCTTTTCTCAAAAGGCGTTCGCAGAAACACTTTGGAATGTTCTGGTGTAATTTTAATCTGTAATCTTGATTACATTTTGCTCATCTCTGATTGCCTCACTGCTGGACAAGAATTTCCACTCGCAATGTGAATTGCACATTAAACTTGCACAGATCATAGTCCACCATGCTGGCCTACTGAGGCTCGATAAATTTCGTAGACTTTTCAGAACATTATGGAGAGTTTTGTTTTGTTTTGTGCTGGTTTTCTTTACCAAAACAAGTGTGAACATCTTTACCGAAAAGTAAAGATGCTCACAGAACTAGAAACCAGACTCCAGGTCTCAGGTTTCTTTGTACGGAAGTTCAATCATTAAAGCACTCTGCTATAACTGTTTATCTAAATTTAATAGCTACGTTGTAAAAAATTCAAGCATTTATAAATACATCGATAAATTGGTATAGCCCATCATCAAAACACCGATAAAGAGTTTTATTAAGTCATCAAATGGAACGAGTAATCCTTTCTGGGTTACTCGACCTTTTTGAGCAAAACATCAAACCTTTAATTTTACAATCTCCTTTTAGTCCTGATATTCTATAATAGAATGCTAACCTAAAACTGAATTGCTCGCTTAGTTAATCCAAAATGCAATAGTTTTAATATAATCTTAATCAACCAATTTTTCCAAGGAATAACTTATTCAACCCGGAAAAATGTCGGTGGCAATAGTTTACATTTTAGGCTACTAGCTGACATTTCCATCAGTTTTACCCATCCATTTAACATCTGTTATTCAATAATGTTTATGATCAAGCAAAATTTATTACTTATTATATACGTAGTAGGTATAGGTAGATACTTTAGGTGTACCAAATAAAAAGAAAAAATATATTATGACAAATCCAAAGGACAAATCTAAATTTAAAATAGTCAAACCCAAATTACACTGATTTATTGGCCACTAGCGACCCACCTGCTTCGCTGAGCGTTAAATAGGAAATCTACGTAGCCTAGCATTCAAAATTACATATGAATAAACAAAAATCATTTTTTTATAAACCTTCCTTGAGAAATACTCAACCTAATGGTGAAAACCACATCAAAATTCAATGCGTAGTTTAGAAGAAAAAGATTTAGAAAGACACAGACGGAGGCGGAAGGCGACTTTGTTTTAAACTAGGTATGTAGCGATTAACCTTCGAATGCTTTTATGTGTTATACTTGTATATAATCCCATAAATAATGATAAGACTTATTTCTCTTCTTCTCCCAATCTGCTTCATATTTTGGCAATCGAAAGAGACGTGCTTAAGGAGTTGTCGCAGAATCCAATTGAACAATTAAATGCTGGCTTGATAGTTCGTTAAAAGTTATGTTAATGAGCGCTTGGAACTCATTGGTGTTGAGTTGGACTCAAGTTTTGAGCATCATTCGGTACTGAGGACATAACGTAACGTAACATAGTTTCGGCTGGCCATTGATGAATGTAAACAAGTTGCATTATTTTATTGTAATTCATTTTAATTATTACTACTGAATTTAAATTGGTATAAATTGTCATTAGAAATGAAAGATTATATAAATAGAAAACCTTGGATGATTTTCAAATGTACAAACATGCTAAACTTCATCGGGTTAATTTTTAACTTTGTCTGATCGTTGATTGTCGATCTTCTTTTTTTAATTACTTGTGTTACATAGTCGGTTCTGAAGTTGATTTATTATTATAAGTTTGTGTATTTTGAAAAGTAACCTAACACCAAGCAAAGCTTGCGCTCGCAAGTCACATATTGCCAGCGCAGTCGGTTACTTACTACTTTCAAACCTAATGAATTCCCAAGGCGCTCGGTTCCGTTAAAAATAATACAAAACTCGATTCCTACAAAGTTTCCCAAGTTTAAGCGAAGTACTTTCCGTTACCGAACATTAATCTAGTTATTGGTAAGTACGTTTAATTTTAAAACTCTAGTAATAAGTTTTAAACTGTCAATGTTTTGCTTCCAATAAAGTTTTCTCTCGCAAGACTCGGACGTACTTTTTACTAATCAATGTTTTGTGTCGATCTCTGATTCTTTGAGCACTTAACGCGTGATGCAATTGGACAAAATTGTCAGTAGTATTAAATCAAAATAAAATACCGCACCATCTTCCGTCTTTAATCAATTACAATATTAACAGGATGAAGCCCTCACTCCTTGTTTTTATTAGTCCTCTATTTTGAGGATTGTCTGCTTGCTAGGAAATAACAACTAGTTACAGCATTCATCAGAATCATAAGAAAGATCATATCTCTCTTCTCCTATCTCCTTTCACCGCACCAGATCACTCCTCGCCTCAAATCACCAGCTCACCACACTTCATGTCACAATTTCTGCCGGACCTGCTCCTCACTGTTATTTTAGAAGAGGTATTAAATTCCTCCGTCATACTAGGTTTAGAGCTTCCCCAATTCCGCTGTTCTTTTTATACGAAGTGCATCGAACCGAATAACGTTACAAATAAAAGGCACTGTATTCTGTACCACTCAGTTTAATCGCAACGGCACTTCATGTACTGGTAGCCACCTTCTTTTTAGAATGAACGATGGCATGTGACCTTACAAACCAATTGCTTGAATAAATAACCCTTTTGCAATAAAAACCGTTATGAAAAGCTCAGTTATTGACATGATTTGAAAGTTTATTAGTCCTGGAATGCACACTTTGTTACGGTTGTACGGCCAACTTCAGACTCAATGAAGCCTATCTGTCTAAAAATAATATCGTGACTATTCTTATTTTGCAAAATTGTACCTACTTGTCGTGATCGCAATATTTTTTTTCTAATACACAAACGCAGCAATAACTTTTTATTTATTTAACACACAGCACACTATTCCTAGCTTAGTAAATGTAAACATAGATTGCTGTACAATATGAAGGGTTTAGGAGTGGTCCATGGGTAGTCCAAACAGGCACGTTTCGCCGTTTCTAAGCTCCGAAAACACTCACACTCAATGCTGTGTCAATATAATAAGCGATCTTTCTGATCGGATTCAGTAAGGCTCTTATTGAACCGCGAAAGAGAATTTATGGAAGTTACTCAAAATTGTCCCTTTACTTCCGCGTTAAAGTTATGTAAAGTAATAAGTTTAAATATTTGCAACCTTTGTAAAATTTAAATAACTTTGTAACTAGATTGAATTTTATTAGTCGTTGTTTATTTCATTACTTGTAGGTATCGCATTTCTATAGTGTTAAAATTGTCTATTACATTATTTGTTAACAGCGGCGTACACAGGATTATGACACTGGGTATGCGGCGAAGTACTAGGTCACAAAAACTTTTTCTTTTATAGATTTTTAGCATAGCCACAGCCCCGCGACGGATCTTTAAGTTGGAAACCATTCCAACAGAACAAGTCTTACATGTACTACTACCATTCATGTACATTTTCTACGGCAACGCAGACAAAACAGCGATCGATCGTCGCGGCGGCGGCGGAAGAAATTCTAATAACTTAAATAATAAGCTAAAATATTATAACTGAGGAGTTTTAAAAATATGGTACAACTAATAAAATTTGGTCTAAAAAATTACTTTGTTGTAAGGCGGTGTAGTGGATTTAATTAAAATAGTTTATATTATTTTTTACATATAAATATTTTACCTACATAGAATTACCTATCATTTAATGAAAAAAATACAAAAATATGAGAGTAAGTAACGAATTTGTGTCCATTTCGTTACCATATTCAAAGTCAAATAGAAATATAACTATAATATATTACGACCCACAGATTTATTTATTGGAAAAATACAGTCTTTTTACGTTACCTACCCTCGGCATACCTGGTGGTAAAAAGTTACATGGCATGCCTGGTGGGTCTGTGAGACCCTAAATTTTAATTATTACTTTTTCTTGCAAATTGGTATCAATTACTAAAATTTTTCTTTTTGGAATAAAATCAAAGATGTCCTTTAGGATTTTAAATAAAACATGTTTTCGAATCAACAATATTTTTTAATAAAATTTTTAATTAAAAATTTTGGTTCGTTTTTAACGTAAAATTAAACATCTTATATTTATTAACATGCAAAATCAACTAGAATAAAACAAATCTCATTCAGAATTTGGGGAACATTAGGCAAATATGTAATCTTATATTCTAAGCTAAAATAACTAGTCTTCTTCATTTCCGGGATCATTTTCAAGAGCTTTGTTTTGGAAGCAACTTTCGCACTGGAAAATTGCATGATCTAGGCACACGTGGCTCTTGCACACCTCACAAATGTTTTGTATCTTGCAATCTTTCTTTGACGGACAAACGTGACATCCACGCCTTACGCCTGGAGCTGTTTTTTTACAGGTGGTGAAAACCAATACGGTTGGCAATTCTTTTGCGGAGATTTGTAGAAAGGCTATTGTTTTTCTATCTTGATTTTATATGTGAAACCCAGATCTTTGATATAACTTCTGCGATTGATTTTGATGTCAGGGTAGTTGAGCATTTGAATAATTTTTAACATGACGTCTTCCTCCGAAACCGCTTCATGAGACTCTTCGTCGCTGGAGATGAATACAATATCATCTTCATGATCTTCGTCCACCTCCTCGAGTAGCAAACTAATAATGTCCCTGTCCCGTAGGTGACTTTCCATTTTAAACTATAAAAGAATACTAACGATACCATAAGTTAAATTCAAAATAATATAAAGACCTTCATACATAAAACCCATGAAATTCGTAAACTCTTTAATACACCCAAATTAAAACAATAAAAATCTAGCGTATTATATTAAAAAATCAGGTTAACAGTTATATATAATGTTTATTTTTAATTAATAACACACAAATCACAAAAAACAAGAAATTAATGCTCACATGAAAACGTCACGCCGTATGCCTTGTAGGGTCTTTGAGACCCGAGACCACTTTACACATGTCCTATCACTACTGGACCGCGCCCTTGACTGAGGTAGCGGGTGGAAGGCGTCAATTACTTCATTGCGGTCAGCTACTGAGAATATATCTAACCAGAAATACAATTAGTAAATGTATAAAAAATTATTGTTTTTAACGTAGAGACCACGCGTGTCTAATAAGTTAGAAATTTACGAGAAAACCTTAAAAATTGCCTTAATAATTTCAGAGACAATAACAAAATCGACAGTAACAAAGTTGTAAGGCACAGCCTACAAGACCTTAAAATGTAATAGGATATAATTAACTAAAATTTATATAGTATATATTTATTTATTATATCTATATACAGGGTGGGTATACCAACACGACATTAAATTTTTCTACGTATGCC
>DWJQ01000614.1:0-13467 GCA_018248915.1 Hesperia meskei straton
CCAGGATCTGATGATGGGATCTCGGAGAAATCGAGGGCAACTTTCGAAAATTTTAGGGACGACTAGTGTTGTTAATGTTGTCTTAAGTACATGGAAGCGCTACAATTTCATGAAGGTCTGGAGTTAAACTGATGAAGCCGAAAGACAGTCCAGGGAACTCAACTCAAACTCAACGATTTACTGCAGTTATCTAGTGTTTGGGCTTGATTAATTTGTAGTGACGAGAACTTTACACCTACATCCTATATGCTCAATTAAGCGCCACCTGGTGAGTAGTTTTTGAATTATCTCTGTTTATCGAGGTTGAAGTCGGTTATTTTTTTTGTAAAAAGCAATAATTATTATAGTTTAATTCTTTGACCAGTATTTCATTTGTAGTTTAAAATCCATAAAGACAGGTAACCAAGTAGTAGTTATTAGTCCACTTTACGATTCAAGTACCAGGCGTACATAACGAAATGAGGGTCGGCATGGCCGCGAGCGGACCAATCAGAGTTATTAAAGGCTGGCCGTAGTCCGCCAGATCCCATCTTATCTCCCGGGATTATTGTAGCTCGCCAGCCGAGATGTAATAAAACATAATGAAAATCTTGCTCAGCTTGAAAGCTGAGAACGACGCTTTAAGACGAGAGGAACGTAAGTCAGTTGTAACGTTTAAATTAGTTTGTTATACTTTGAATTTATTTTACAATTACATTTTATATTGAGAACTTTGGAGAATTTAAAGAGTTTCATCTAAATATCATAAACTATTCCAAAGTCACGAAATATTTCTGCAATTTAATTTCAAACTTTTATTGCTTTTCAGCTTTATTTCAGACTTTAATGATTTAAAGTTTCTTCGTTTTGTTATTATGACGACGAGAAATGTGAATATTTTTTGTGTTCGTAAGCTGTAGGTATTTAATTCTGTGACTGCATATTTAATTGCCGTCGATTGCGTTGATGATCTGCTTTTATTACTTGTCAATTTTGAACTCTGTTTTTTATTTTTAACCATTCTATTATTTCATGTTAAAAATTACAATTATATAGTGATTTGAGGTATCTCGCTAACGTGACTATTCATGAATAATGTGTGTACAAAACGCGAATTAATGGCCACAACAGATAATTAAGTAGTGGTCGCAGCGGTTTTTAGGTCGTCCGGAACCCGAATCCTATCGCCAAATAATAACGCATATATAATTACCATATCAGCTGGAATTACACCACTGCCTCTATTATGTAATATTTAACTCACCACATTCATAAAAGAAACATGTTGGTGTATTAGCATTTTAATTGCTTGAATAAGTCGTTTTTAATTAAAGTTTAAATTTTCATTCTAAGCAGCTATGTCAATGAGACTTTAAAAAGTTAAAAAGGATACTGAATCAACAATTAGGGCTGGCTCCAATTAGTTACGAACTGGAATACTAAATTAGTCACTTGAGTCGACACGTGAGAGACGAAATAAAATGAGGCATTCTGAGATAAACGAACGTTAATTGACGCCTCTTTGTAGTGAGTTCGGTGGACCTCGCCTCGCGTTACTTGAGGAGACTTGATCTATTTTATATTGTCGCCATTATTAATTGATTATTAATTGAACAAGGTACTTCAACCGTAGTTCAGTGCAAAACTATTAGGTTTCAAGACGTCTTTCTATCATTATCGTCTTACGTCGATCTGAGACGATTAAATAAAAAATGCAGACTGTGAATGTACTTATGTACCTCATGCGTTCATTATTGAACTTAAGTATAGCGATGTATTTTTTTTAGAATCCCGTGTTGTACTGAGAGACGAGATAATTTAACTTGAACACTTAAAAATGTTCGCGCGCATTTGTGTAGATGCACTTACTTTATACCGAGTAAGGTTTTTTACGACATTTCGCTTTTTTGTATTAATTCAAAGGTGCTTTTTTATTTCTTAACTTTGACTTCGAGTTAGACTTCGATTCCGTCTCCTCCGATTTCGACTTCGACTACAATTATCGACTTTAACCTCAAGTTAAACATCAGTTTTAACTATTAATTGGTTAAGTACAATATTATTCTATCAAAGGTAGCATTGTCACTGAGTAACTGAATGAAAGTTACTGAGATATAAAACTTTTTGTATGTCATTCATGTTAACGGTAACCGCAGCCGTAAACAGAAGCCAAGTTCAAGTATCAGTAAGTTACTCACACACACAGACACGTCGCCCTATAATAAGCGTTTGTATGTGTGAGTAGAGCCTGTACTCAGTAAACTGGGTGCTAATTGTACCGAGGCGTCTGCGTTTTTGTAATCTAAACTTCCATCAGTTTCTTGACACTTGCGGTTTCTAACTTACTGTGTGGGTGTGTAATTTTGTGCATGTATGCGTTTGTTATTGTATTTCCCACTAAATGTCAATGTGAGCGTGTGTTCATGTCTGGCATTCAGCTTAATTCCAGACTGTCGCTTCGCTTGTGGACGTTTTTACCAGAATACGCGACGCAATGCAAGGTGATGCGTTTAACTGCTTATGTAGTAGATACATAATATTATTATGTATGTTTCTTCGTGGTACTCTAACGACCGAATGCGTGGGCACATGTTGATGATTCTTAAGTCAACCGATTTGTCTTAATCTTGCAAGAGTTAAGCAAAGACCTGTCAGTTATTAAAATTCAACATGGTCACAACTACACGCATCATTAAAAAGTATGTACTTGAAACTTAACTTCAATGCTCATATTCTAATTTAATACCTACGTTAATATTAAAATCATTTCATCATTTAATAATGTACACCTACGTTTAATATTATACTAGATGATTAATTTTAAAGTATAATGTGACATAGCTTTGAAATATAATGAGCGAATGAGCGTTATTGTTGTAACGTTTGTTAGAAAACAAAACGTTGTGCCATCCAACCATATGACCACACGCCGTTGTATAACAATATTGTTAAGATCTACTCAAACGTGGCTACCCAGTCATCCTTTTACACAATACACATTATCTATAGAATGCCTGCTTTTTTTATAATGACAAACAAACGAGCAGAGTAATCATCAAACGGTTGGTAAGTGTGGACGTCGCCTATGGATAACAGTAACATGAAATCATCGATGAATTGCCGGCCAGAAGAGGAGGCGGAAATAAAGAAAAAACTGGCTTTCAAGCTCCAGCTCAGACACAACATCAGATCTGTAGCAAATAATTTAAGCAATAGGGTAGCTTACCAGTAAACTGTGGTTGACTTCTGTCGCCCCTAGCTGGTCGGTCGATAGGGGTATAAGGTTAGTACTCTACGTTGCCTAAATATGGCCACAACAATAAACTAACTTTAAATAAATATTCGTATTGTGATTAATTAATGTTGTCTGAAGCATGGGAAAAAGATGTAGGACACAGATGGGAGAGTCCATCCATGTGATTGTTTTTTTTATTAAAGATGCCGTTTAACGCTAAGAAGAACCATCTGATGGCAAGTGGCCGTCGCATGTATACACTAGAAAATAATCATAGGGATCACTGATGCGTTGTCAACCAATCAAAGCGCAAAATGAGAGGAGTGAAGAGTGAAAAAATTGGGTCTCGAGCCGGAAAACGAGTCGCTTTGTATAATTCTAAATGCAAAATCTACATAAAATGAATGGAGTTCTACTAAAAATAAAAGCTTACATTATGTAAGTAGCGAAGTGCACCTACCACACGAGTAAAACATAGTAGGTATTGGTGGGCAAAGACCTCTTTGCTACTGGCGGGAATTGGAGCGTACAGTATACCACGCTGTTCCATTCCAGTTAAAGTAGGCTGTGCTTTGAGACTAATGCGTTCATTCATATCTTGATTCGAAAACTGTACCGAATCTTAGAGTAACATGTTGAGGAATTTTAATGAACGAGTCGTTATAGTTTTATTATGCTGTATTTTGGAGGTTTTGGTTAAAATTTTTACATTTTCAACCAGTTAGTGTCCGCGATTTCGTTTTGTATTCGTAGATTTTTTTAGAGGATACATTTAAAAAATCACTCCATTTTTACGGTGAAACGTGAGAGCAAAACGTTGTTAATGAAAGCAAAATGTAAGTACATAAGCACATAATATTATATTTCACCAGTACGTTATCTTTAAACAGAGGTATCAATAAGGCTTATTTCTGTGCAGGTGTGAATCTTGTTTTTACGTAGATACAATAGGAGTTTGCATCGGAGTTCTATAAATGAGAAGTTCGTACGAGTATAAGTGCTACGGTACGTACATACATGGTGTCTCAACGGCGTGCACACATGACTTCTGAAGACCTTTATTTGAAGATTAAAGAGAACCTCCTATTATCTTCGTATCTTGAAAAAAAATCGGCCAAGTGCGAGTTGGACTCGCGCGCGAAGGGTTCCGTACCATTATGTATAAGAGCGCCAAAAAAATCTGATCAGTGGTATGAAAGCCTCACGTAAATATTTACTTTAGTTTTTTGTAGCCACAAGCAACGCCATCTCTTGGACCGAAAGGTAACTAATTTATCGCTGAAGCGTCGAAGCCATATTTTGACTTAAATATTTACATATATTATTCAGTGTTTTAGTATTTGTTGTTGTAGCGGCAATAGAAATACATCATGTGTGAAAATTTCAACTGTGTAACTAATGGTTCATGAGATACAGCCTGGTGACAGACTGACGGACGGACGGACGGACGGACACCGAAGTCTCAGTAATAGGGACCCGTTTTACCCTTTGTGTACGGAACACTAAAAACGTCGCACCATTTCATGCTTATTGCCGAATGCGTTCGTAATATTTATTTTCTAAATATAGTTAGAATGTCTGATGTAAGTCGAATTATGTACTTAGCAGTCGTAAGTACCTATCGTAACGGTCCTCGACAGATGCGGCCGCCCACAGCCATTTCAACTTGCTAATATTCTTAACTACGACGATTACTCACCAGCTGTCACGCTGGATATTCATACTACGAACGCTGACTCCGATTCCAGTTTATTTTGTTCTAACGACTCCGACGGCTTTGGATTTTGGATTTAACTTGGGTTCCGTAGCACTAAGGGTGATAAACAGAAGCCTATTACTATGCCTCCACTGTTTGTCTGTTTGACTGCCAGGGATGTATTTCGTAGATCGCGTATTACTGACGACGCTATCATATTATGTATTTGTTATAAAATCATTAAACAAAATAGTGGCCATGTTATATTCAAAAATAACAAGTCTTACATGTTATGTACTTTTTGTCTTAGATTAGAAGAAATCTTCGATAAGTTTGTAAAAATACTATTTGATAAGTTGTTAAAAAATATGCGAGCATAGACAACCACAAAAACGATTGCACATAATAAAACAAAGAAAAAATATTGCTTTCAAAATGTCAAGGTTTATCGTTTCTTCAAAATGTAATATTGTCTAGACTAGCTGCAGTTTCAAGTCTGAGTTTTTTATGTTCAGCAGATAACCATTAATCTCCAAATCAGAAAATGCAAGTTATATGGTAAGTAACTTTAGGTATATACCTAAAAGCTAGGTGTGTTTAGTGTAATTGTATGTAGTGAGTAATACTACTAACTAGGAACATTACATTTTTCTATGATACACATGAGCCTGCAGCGTAGTCTATGAAAACCGGCCAAGTGCGAGTCGAATTCGAACACGTAGAGTTCCGTACCATCGAGCAAAATTTACTCTTGTTGCTTGGTCAGTAATTATTTTTATTGTATTTGTTGTAAATGCGGCCACGTATTTGAAGGAAACAAGTATCAACCATTTTCGTTCAAGAGGTAATGCCCTGTGACAGACGTGCAAACAGACAAAAGAGACTTATTAATAGAGTTCTGTTTGTCACCATTTGAGTACGGAACCATAAAGCGATAACTTATTGTAATCTAAAAATAACGTAACACAATAACATATGTCATGAGCGTAAGCCAATGTAGCTTATTGTAAAACAGAGCACGCGTCGCAGCGAAAGCGCCGGCGGTGGAGGAATCTCGTTAGGTTTACTTACAGTTTTTGTGTTTTGCAACAGATCCTCTTACGTATGAGACTTCTTGTTTACTTTTTACATGTTGTTATTGTATACGGTCACAGCTTAGGTTGAAAATAACCTCCTTTTTTAGGGAATTACGGTTGCAAACGAGCACGCAGCATCACCACTCCACTGCTGCCTATGACAACTGTGACCGACCTAGAGCAAACTGCTAAATATATGCATACCAGCTTTTGCCCGCGGCTTCGCCCGCGTGGAATTCGTTTATATCGCGAATGGGGGAAGTGGGGGAGGGGGTACGTCATCAACTATTTTCCTGGGAAAATTCATCTAAGTCGTTCATGCGGTGTAGATTTTTCATACAAACTGTCATCCCCTATTTCAAGCCTTTAGGGGTTGATTTTTGAAAAAAATAGTAGCTTATGTGTGACTTTGGGTCTTCGACTATTTTCATTCCAAATTTCATCCAAATCGAACCGGTGGTTTAGCCGTGAAAACGTAACAGACAGACAGACAGTCAGAAAGACTTTCGCATTTATAATATTAGCATGGATTTACACATATTTTTTTTATTTATGGGTTGTAATTCGGCTGTGATGACCTTTTGCTTACAGGCTAAATTGAACTGCAAGCACAGGCAAAGAATTTGTTTTTAACGGAAATTCAATATTCTCGGCGACTCAGACATATTATGTATATGCCCTTATACCGTCCAACACTGTTAACCTTAACGATACTATCTGCACGATGTTGATGGAAATTATACATAGGTAATTTCAAAGCGAATTTCATATTTAGGATATGTGTCGTTTATAGAAGTGAAAGTTACCTTCGACACTTGTAGGCAGTAAACAGCAAATTTTTGTTTCATCCAGGAGAGACTATCGACATTAGGTATTCATCAATAATTTCAATAGCTCTAACAATGCTTTCAATTATAATCAGCGCTCCCCACAGCACACCACCATTGCATATTTCACGCAAGTCAACAAAATAGCAGAAGTTGGCAATGAAAGCGGGCGCTTCAATTTAATTAAGCGGGTGTTTCTATCACGGTTATTACAACAGATGATGTCGCGTTCGGACGCCACGCGTTGGCTTGCGGCCAGGCGGACACAGCGCCATCTATTCGCCCTCACGTTGCCCAACACTGAGTAATTACGTGCTTCGCGATATCGTGTTGTCGGAAAGGAAAAATATTTCGAAGATGCAAGGTAAAAGCGCAGTTGTGTGCTGTGTGTTCAGACTGTTTTTTAACCCCCGACGCAAAAAGAGGGGTGATATACTTTTGCCTGTGGTTTTAACGATAATTATGCAACCATTGGCCACCTAGCAATGCTCTTCTACTCGACAGATTAAAAATACCTATTAGAATACGGTATTATCATTTAATTTTTTGTTTATTGGCTCAAATCAACCAACGACTCAACACTCTACTCTTATGGCTCTACCTCCACAGTGAGAGGTTATGGTCTCGGTTCACAGTTGAAGACAATATTTATGTGACATACAAATATTTGTTGTTTGTTCGTAGGTGCTTTTCAAGACTTATTTGTGTTAGCTATGACAATTTAGACATATAGAATCTAAAAAATGAGGTGTCTGATCTGAATGTTACTTTAACTTAATGTAAAGAAGTCGATCATCCGTAGTTGTGTTATGTTTCTACATAAAATGTAACGGCATAAATAAATAGATAGAAGTAGTTTGTCTTTGGTATTACCTATACGTAGTTGGTAAGTATGTTGTCGTCAGAATGTCTTCCTTTCAAGTACATGAGATAGCATTTGTGTTGCAAAATGCGCTTTGTACTCCTCACAAGGTCCACTTGGGAATGAAAAAGCTTTTCAGTGTTGCCAGCCTTACATCTGGCACGTAAGGGAATATTTGACAAAATTTAAAATTTGAATTTATGTTTCACATACATTTGAATAACAACTTAAACATGGCGAAATTGTCAAAATTTAGTTTGCATTAATAAACACTTTCTGAACTTTATCAGATTTTAGGATAAATCTGAAAACGTCGACAGATTACACTTAGATGTATTAAATTATTCTCTTTTGCTCGCACATGTAGAAACTTATGTGACATGTTTTAGTATAAATAAATTATTTTTACAACTTAACTCATGAATAAATAAGGATTAAGTTCTAAAATAGTTTTATCAAACACAATTTAGGCGTGACTTATTTATGTATTTTGAAGGTATTTAGAAACTTGGTGGTAGAATGGGTAGGTTGTTAATGCTTAAATACGTTATAGGTTATATAGGTAATTGACATATTTCAAAGTGTTTCATAGCATGATCATTGATCATACCTATCATACAGTACTAACTTATACTCGTATTACGCTGTAGATTACTAGCTTCCTTACTTAGCTAACGTACATAAGCTATAACGCAATAGAGAAAGAGTATGTAAGTATGTCATTTCAAAGAACCCTATCTAAATATTTATATGCTAAAAATTGTAAAATATTATACGAATAATAAAAGTACATACCATTTTCCCACACCAAAGTTATACCAGTAACAACTAAAATTAAATGTAGTACTTGCAGCTTGAAGTAGAAAATAGACCGACAGTAATTAAATGATGTTATCAATACGTCACGACATTCACAGAGATTCGATTTCCGGTCTGTTTCCGCGTTTAATAGATAATTGGCGGACTTGACAAGCTAAATCGGTTTAGGGACGGGCTGTCACTTGTAGAAACTTTATGATGGTGACTAAGCAAATTGGAGTCTTTAGATACTTTTAAAACTTAGAATTTTACGTTACATCGTGCACACTATAATCATAAATTTCACAAAAAATAAAAAAGCCGCTACACGAGAGAAAACTTAAAAATATGCAGCTGATAATATAAAATATGAGATAAGAGGACAAACACTATCTTTTGAATATTATAAAGGTATTTTCCAAATAAGTTCACTAACCATAAAAATTTGTGTAATAAAAATACAGGCGAATTGAGAACCGCCTCCTTTTTTTGAAGTTGGTTAAAAGAGAAAGATACATCTCTCTTTCCCATGACATCTCTTGGGAATCTCCTTTCAACAATGAGAAGTGTACAGGAAACTTGAACATCTTAGAAGACTGAGGATTGTAGGATCTTTCTCCACAGCAAGTGACATTCACACTACAATCATACATATACGTATTATGATTATAGTAGACGAAACATCCATGGATAAAGTTTCAACAGCTGTTAAAAAAAAATTAAGAAATGTTTTAAGTGGCAACGTATATTCTTCCAAGACTTTAGATTCGAAGTAAATCACGTGACGCAGATGAACAAATAGAAAAACTCGAGATCCCAAGTCCTTTTTAGCGGATGAATGAGTCCCTAAAAACAAGTAGAAGCAATAAATTAAAATGCGGACCGTTACAACTTTCCATGAGTTCGTATCGTGATTGTATGGTATACAAGTGATTGCTAGTTACGCCGATAAAATATTATGTACCTTTCGAGTTTCTTCAGCACTGATTCACATATAAACCACGATGTTTATAGCACCAATAGGTACCTACTATTCCTATCAGAATCAATAAAGGTTACTTCTACAGTGGTTCTACTATTCTACAGCTGTTATCAAAATAGCTGTCTACTTCTCTTTCTATTATTGTTTTTTAGACAGAGATGCCTAATATCCGTAGGGGGATTTTATTTGTCACGAGGGGCAGGTAGCAACTGGCGCCACCGTTCGCGTGACGTCTCGGAGGCCCACATGCATCCCTAAAGATTTACATCCCTACCAATATCCTGTAACATCTATTCCCTTGAAATAAAGGCTAGAATTGCTTAAGCACGGGAAATATAAATTTCGTAGGATGGTCGCAGTCATTACCGTAGTAATGAGTCATTGCTTGAATTGAGCCTATTTATTGAAATGATTCATAAAGTTCGCTAGTCGTAACTTAAATCGTAAAGTCTTGAGCAAGAACACCATTACATATACCATTTTTATCGGTTATAATTTCTGAACGGTTTGTAAGTTGGAATTAAATCTTTATAACCTTTAAAGTTTTTCATCAAATTCAAATTGAGACCTACGAGTATTATTATTTATTACCTACTTTTATTAGAAACTTCCTCTTCTTTCAACGACTTCAACCGAAATGGGACGAGAAATTGAACATATGTAGTTCATTTTTAATGTAGGTATGATATAGGTACTACTAAGCTAGTATAGGTAATAGTAGTAGTAAGAAAGGTTAACAACTCAGGCAGAATATGTGTTGGAAAACTTTTAAAAAATATTCTGAGTAGAGATCTTACAACAAGCTCCAACATCATTGTCGCGTCCTTAGTATTCCTAGTTCAGCATGATCTAGATTCTAGACTCAAGAATCAGAGAATTCCCATCATATAACACCTGAAATAAATTGTATAATACGCTAACGCATAAAATAGTTACAGAATATTAAGAAAACAACTCAGGGAAGTTGATGAATGGCATCAAAACGAACGCCAAAAAGAAGAGAGGTCACGAGGTGGATGATCAGTCCTCAAAGTTACTACTGAATGGCGATGAAATTACAACAACGACGTTAAATAGATAAACTCTTTATTGTTTGTCTACAAAATAAAATAAAATAAAATAAAGAAATAAAACAACCAAGAGGTACAGGACTATAGACGATCTTATCGCCACATAAGGCGCCGTAAAATAATAGGATTAAGATGGATACCGATAACAAAAACCTGAAAACCTAAATATGCTCTGGAAAAGTATGAAAACTCTGAACATACATGTTGTACCCATATTAAAGGTTGTTTCTAAATTCGAGAAGGCTAATAACAATTCACGGCACGCAAACCGTACCTAAATGTAATAGAAACTTAAAATTTGTTGCTGTTTCAAGTGTAAACGATATTTATTTAAAACTGGGAGGTTTGTAAACAAAATAGCACACAGGGAATAATGAAAAGTAACAATGCAGTTGTAGATATTTACTGAGCCATGTTTGTGAAATGTGGGCGGCTTCGTCTGCCAGCGCCGGGGCAATGACCCCGGAAACATATTTTGTAGTTAAACAACAATGTAATCGACCACCAACTATAAATCGCGATACATTCATGGTCATAAAGTATGAATTTGGAAACGGTAAATTTCACAATTTTAATTTTTCTAAAATAAAATCAATTGTAAGGTAGGGAGGTGCTTTTTGTATGACTGTAAACAATATACATATACCTACGAGTATAAGTCGTGTTTTCTCGCACTCTCTCATGTAACGCCTTGTATAATTAAATAATTGCTAATAGAACCCGTAGTAAATAATACCCCAGCTCTCGACTTCTCTGCGAATGGCAGTATAAATGCAGATAATTAACATCCATGACCCGAAGTAAAAATGTATCTGCAAAAAGTATCTGCCTGATCCCAGGAGTCGAACATAGAACCCTTCGATGCGTTACCAGTGCCACTACCCATTACGCTATGGATAATAAATACGTCCACTTTTCTAGAAATCAGTTGAAAATCCTCTGCCCCATTTGCCTCCATTCTCAAATACATTCCCCATAGATGGATAGCACACATATCGATGATGCGTACACAACATGCTTTCACGATCGGTAATTATCGAGTCTTTGTTTTTACGGGATCACAATAAACCGGCAGTTCCGGGTACTCGTTTCAATGTTTTATCGTCTAATTGCATATTTAGAATACCGCAATTATTCCGTAAATGAGCCATGGGCTCATAAAAGTTCTTTTTGTGAGCGGATTTATTATTTACCTACTAACTGTACTCTGACAATATTCGTCATAATAGTAGGTTGGTATTAACTGAATCTTTGTTTTCTAATGATATGAGACACGGTATACATTTAGCAATTTTCAACCCAGTTGCATGGATCGTGGTGACGGGCTACGGCTTAACCGTGGTGGCGCGATAATGTGAAGAAACTTTTGACAAAACGACATTTGACATTGCATACATTACTCTCTCTACCTTCCGTCTATTCGATTTTGAGCTTATCGCTATATGTATAAATCATAATGTACCTTTGTTATGAAGAAATGGTGCAATCTGTGATGAGTTATTATTAATATCAAATGTTTTATTTTTAAATGAATGAATTTCATACAGTTCATTGTTCTTTTCAATTTGGATGAGATAATGAAATTGGTCGTGGAAAAATTTTAACTATTCTACTTGAATTGACACCGCAATGTCCTCTCGGCTCAGATGGGGACGGTCTTAAAACTAATGACAAACTAAACCATTTTATTTGAATTTTTTTTATAAAATTAAATGAATAAGTCTTATCTAAACGAATATTCTGCCCGTCAATCAATATTAATTCATATTGTACCTAATTCGTTTTCTGTGCCACTTAGTGCCATTGTGATGTGGCGTGTTGCGTGTGAACGTAGCTTAGGTATATGTCGTTCGGTGAATGCATCGTCCGTCGTCTTGCTGTTCGCGTTAAGTACTCTATTACAATACAATACTGTATTAATAGCAATAATAAACTGAGGTAACTAAAGACAAATGTTATAAAATGAAAACGCAGTTCTAAATTTTCAACTTGTTCAATAACTGTCAAGCAATTATACTCTGTAAAATTTCGATCATAGAAAGTTTAACTTTATTCGTACCGACCAGACGTACCATTTCGTTGATCCCGTAGTTCCGACATTAGCCGAGCAAAGTCAATTGAAACATGCTCTATTTGTGAATTTACGTAACTTACATGACTTTATGGGCCCAAAGTTGACGTTTAATGTTTAGGTACGACAAGCGATTTCAAAGTTGGCTAGCAAGAATCCCACGCGAAGTGTCATCGTGAGCTTTATTTCAATTGTATTAGGTCCATGTTCGTTTGACGTTAGAGATCGTTGATTTTGTAGTGAGTTTGTGTAATGTCTGAGACCACATCCCGTCCACTAATTAATTAGGATTACTGTTAAGGCGCGTTCACTGTACCCGCGCCAGATAAAACTTTGTAGGGTGTGACGTCTAACCACGACCTTAAATCATTATGCTCCTTAAATTTCAGTAATCCTTTGGTAGTCGAGTTGTTCTGATTGTACCCGAGATAAAAGATTAGACCTTACGAAACATCGCGCAAATAGAAACTTTATAACGAATTTCGAGGATTACTTATTTGAATGGAAATTTTAATGTAGGCCCAGGTAGATTTGGTGGTTAATTTTGTTCTCTTAATATTTTTGGGTTTGGTACATCCAATTAAACGAGTATAGCCTTATTTAGTTTTGGGTCTATCTGCTCATCTGTATTAGAAATTTTGAAAGTTGATCTAGTTTATTCTTTAGCGACCCTGTGATAACCGTATAGATACCTAAAGCAAATTAAGTTTAACTTGGGGGAATACATTTCCAATATAAGTAGTTTCTACCCTGTACGATGATGGTGATCGGGTGTGACACAAATAGAGTATAAAATTTTATTAAAAAGAAATTGTAATGGTGCGTATAGACTATGTAACAAAACATGTTATAAAACATAGTTAAATAACAT
>DWJQ01000615.1:0-13464 GCA_018248915.1 Hesperia meskei straton
GTATTTTGACAACCTATCACATTAATCAGCTCCTTAGCTAAATAAACGTTCTTACGTAAAATTACATTGTTTTATCTGAAATAAGACGTAATAGTGGCGACGAGGATGGGATACAAGAGCAGTGAAATTCAATGAATTCAACCCTAAAACGGACAATTGGGACAACTACATCGAACGTTTAAAATTTTGTTTCGAGGCTAATGGCGTCCTGTCGGATGTCGCTAAACGAGCAAATTTCTTCACCGTATGTGGTTCAGAAGTGTACGAAACACTTCTCGCATTAATTACACCAAGAAAAGCGAGCCAAGTTTCGTTCAGTGAAGTCGAGACGATATTAACTAAGCATTTCAGTCCGAAGCCCAATGAAATATCGGTTTCATTTAAGTTTTATAAACGAGACCAAAAACATGGGGAGGCAGCTTCGGCCTATATTGCTCATCTAAGACAACTCAGTTCCGGGTGTAATTTTGCCGACTTAGAGAGAATGTTACGAGACCGGTTGGTGTGCGGCATGCGCGACGACCGATTACAGTATGAATTATTAAAACGTGACAATTTAAAATATCAAGACGTCGTAGACGCCATGTTGTCCTCCGAGAGTGCTGGTCGGGACGTCCGCATGATTCAAGAAGCGACGCCCGGCCGAGCGCGGCGCCCCGTGCAACATCATTCGACGCGGCCCCCGCCGCAACCACAGAACCAATAGATATAAACGCTATTCGCCCAAAAAATTCAAACACGCGTTTGTGTTATCGCTGCGGTGAACGTCATGCTGGGGAGTGTCGTTTCATTAATGCTACGTGCCGCTATTGCAAAACACGCGGACATATTGAAAAAATATGCATTAAAAAGAAGAAGAACAACACTCTCAATTTCACTGACGAGTCGGACGACAGGTTGAATGGTATCTATGTGATGCAGAACGCGAGCCGTGTCCCTCCATACGAAGTGGAGGTGTCGTTGGCGGACGTCCCGGTCCGCATGCAGGTGGACACGGGAGCCAGTTTTTCCATCGTCAACGAGCGCACATGGCACAACCTTCGCACAAACGCACCGCGAGTTACACTAAAGCCAGTCACGCTTTTGCTACGCACCTGGACCGAAGCGCCGGTCGAACTATTAGGTCAGGCTGTCTTACCGGTCCGCTACGGGGATTATAAGCAGGATTTATGTGTCATTGTAGCTAAAGGCAATGGACCAAACCTTCTGGGCCGCGACTGGCTCGTGCCTTTGAACATAACTCTGAATATTAACTTCGTATCGCACGTCGAATTTCAATTAATGGAACAGGTTATTGGGAAGCATAAGGATGTGTTCAAGGACGGCCTAGGTACTTACCGCGGGCATCCGGTGACGATACACACGAAGCCAGGGGCTGTTCCAAAATTCTTGAAAGCCCGATCGGTGCCTTACGCTATTAAAGACCGCGTTGAGATAGAAATAGATAGATTGGTTCGTGAGGGAGTGTTACGCCCCATATCGTACTCAGAGTGGGCGACGCCGGTAGTGCCAATAATAAAAAAATCGGGAGAGATTAGACTCTGTGGGGACTACCGTAGTACTGTTAATGAAGCGACAGAATCTGATACACATCCAATGCCAACAGCTAACGAAGTGTTTGCCACGGTGGCAGGCGGTAAATTTTTTACAACTCTAGATTTAGACCGCGCCTATACACAAGTCGTCGTCGATGACAACACTTCGAAATTGCTTACATTGAACACTTGCAAGGGCCTTTATACAGTACATCGCCTAGCTTTTGGAGTTAAGGCGTGCCCCGGGATATTCCAGCGGTTGATGACATCCTTGCTAGCGAATATACCGGGAGTGGCAGTCTTGATCGATGATATAATTGTGTGTGGGCAGACTATGTCCGAAATGCAAAAGAGACTTGACGTGGTGCTAGGACGAATTGAACAAGCAGGACTTAGATTGAATAAACAGAAATGTAAGTTTGCTAAAGAAAAGGTCGAGTTCCTAGGTTTTGTCATTGATTCAGAAGGCATACACCCTGCGCCTAGCAAAATAGAATCCATTGTGAACACGCCTGCACCATCAAATAAACGAGAGCTACAAGCTTTCCTCGGACTCTACAATTTTTACGAACGATTTATACCACACAAAGCTACGCTGCTTGAACCGCTTCATCGATTATTGGATCTCTCACAATCGTGGCAATGGACAGAACGAGAACAAAATTGTTTTGAAACAGCCAAACGTTATCTTACTTTCGATTTGACGTTAGTACACTATAATCCGGAAAAACCCCTTATTCTTACCTGTGACAGTTCCGAGTACGGAGTGGGGGCGGTGTTATCCCACGTAAACGAAGACGGCCTAGAGCGTCCCATTGCCATGGCATCGCGAACACTTCATGCACACGAGCGCAGGTACTCTCAGCTTGACAAGGAGGCTGCTGCTATAATGTTCGGAATAACAAAATTCCATAATTATCTTACTGCTCGACATTTTCGTATCATAACAGACCACAAACCGTTACTCGGTATTTTTGACCCAAAAAAACCAATGCCCAATATGCTCTCGCCACGTCTAACGAGAATAGCCATCGCTTTAACTTCTCACGATTATGAAATATCATATAAACCAGGTTCGCAAATAGGCAATGCAGACAGTTTAAGCCGCTGGCCGCAACCGGTTCCTGAACAACCTGAACAGCAGTTGCATGACGTTCTATTGATGGCAGAATGTCCCGAGGATTTTCCTTATAACGTAGAACACATAGCATCTGAAACGAAACGAGATAAGCTTCTATCACGAGTAACCTATTACATACAACGCGGGTGGCCTGCAAAAGAAAATAACCCTGATTTACACACATTTTGGCTCCACCGTGCAGAGTTATCTTTGCAAGATGACTGCATACTGTTGGGATGTCGTGTGGTAATCCCAAGTTCACTCCGCCAGGGAATATTGAAAGTGTTACACAAGGCACATAGCGGAATGGTACAAACAAAGGCACTAGCTAGAAGCTATGTTTGGTGGCCACATATTAATGAAGATATCGAGTCCCTAATTAGTAATTGCAGTGAGTGTTTGGAAAATCGCCATATGCCGCCAAGGACAACTCATGAATGGATTACCCCAACGAGACCGTGGTCGAGAATCCATATAGATTTCGCTGGACCATACATGAATAAATATTTTTTAATTATGGTAGACGCATATTCGCGATGGCCTGAATTATTTATGATAAATAATATGACATCAGCAACAGTCATTAAGCTTTTGAGGACTACATTTGCGACACACGGCCTTTGTGAGGTGCTGGTGTCGGACAATGGAACACCTTTTGTATCTACCGAAATGCAGCAATTTTTACAAGCTAATAATATTCGTCACGTGAGAACAGCCCCATTTCATCCAGCAACCAATGGTTTAGCTGAGAGGATGGTTCAAACCATAAAAGATAAAATACGAAAAATGAATGACTTAACATGGGACATTAAAATACCAAATTTATTGCTGTGCCTACGCACAACCCCTTGCACTTCAACAAACAAAAGCCCGGCTGAGTTACTCATGAAGAGACGTTTGCGTACACTGTTGGACACTTTACATCCAGAAAATGTACAGAACAGAAGAGTTAATGAACAAATTGACAGCAATAATAAAACAAAGGCAAGAGAGACAAGTGTTGGTCAGGAGATAATGTATAGAAATTATAGCAGTACGGGCCCACGATGGCTACCAGGAAGAATTGTTGAAAAGAATGGCCCATCAAGTTATACAATTGAAAATAATGCTGGGATGACAGTCAACCGACACATTGATCAATTGATCAAAAAGAGAACATCTGAGGTACCATCAATGGCGACAGACAGAATAGTACCAATGCCAACAGAGCCAGAGGCTAGGGGGGGAATGGTGCGATCGGCAACACCTACAGCTTCAGCAGAAACTATAGACGCTAGCGACAATAATACTAAGGTTTTGGAAAGTAGTCAAGAATCAGAGGCTATAATTGAGATCCCTTCTGCAGAGAAGTGGGCTGAACTGTTGGGAATCCCACCTGCAACCTCATCTTCTACTGGAAAAATTAAGAATAAATCCAATCTACATTCCAAACCTCCATACAGTAGACCTTCTGAATCAAAGGACACTAATTACCTAAATTAAGTTTATATCATGCTATCACAATCATCTGATTATCGTTATTAGTGTTGTGTTTCTAAGAATGTTTCTTTAATTTAGTAGATTATTATTTGTATAAGTTTATTCATTATTGTTTACCAGCTGTTACATATATTTTTGATTGAGGTAAACCCACACTTGGTGGGGAGGAATGTTATGTATTATGATTCATGTTTACCCACATAGTTCATTATTTGTTAATAATGTTAATCTTATGTGGGTATGTGTAGATGTATTTTGACAACCTATCACATTAATCAGCTCCTTAGCTAAATAAACGTTCTTACGTAAAATTACATTGTTTTATCTAAAATCAGGCATAATGGTAACACATTGATACTTATAATACCTATCTTTTTGAAAATAAATAGTCACCATAAAAAAATATATTTACATGTAAAGAGTTTCATCCCATATACTTGTTCTGAAGCAAGTACACTCCAGAGGTCTGGAGAGCCTTTTTAAATCCTCAACTCGTGCTTTGAATATCTCCTCTCGCCGTTCCTCTGCCACCAAGTCCATTTTGTGCACCAAACAGAATATTCGGGCTTCTGGAGAGTTCTGGAAGATTTACAGAAGATGTTTATTTTACAAAGATGTTATACTCATTTTTTTTCATTTTTATTTCTGGTTTGATTCGTTGCTTGGGACACTTCCCTTGAAGCTTTATTAAAACTGCCTTGGTGTCAGAATGTAACATTATAAAACAAAGTGAGAAAATGTTTTCTAAGATTTCATTTGATTCATGTACAAATATAAAAAAAAAAACTGCATTATATTCATGGCACCAAAAAAATTAATGATATACCTGTAAAATGGCTTCCAAGCATGACTGATAATAATGTGAATCCTTTTCTAATTCACGGCTCTCAACATCAAAGACATATATGAGGACTTCAACATTTCTGAATATGTTGTCTCTTTGGGACGCAAAGTAGTTCTCCATAAAAGCTTCTTGTCCACCACAATCCCAGAGATTTAGAACCAGGTTTCCAAGAAACCTCACATGTGAATGTTCCACATCAACTGTAAAAATAGTATTTTTATGAAAAGCTTAATCATGATATACCTACACATTATAGTGTGCAATACAATATGCAACATTTGGTGTTTATTAATATGTTAGAATCTAATATACATCTAATAGTTAGATGATGATCATTCAGAGTATTTTGAAATTCATAATCATAATATTTTGATAAAATAAAACAGTAAAAATGTTGAAATTTTGTGATACCTATTAGGAAACTTGTATGTCATAAAATTCCATGATTACATTATCATTGATACTTTAATTTTTTAATGCCAAGTCATAATTTGACTTAAGTTTATAAAATTTAACTTGTACAACATAGGTAGGTATTAGATTCATCTCAATGCCATTTGCCCTAAGGACATTGATATCTATAGCAAGTTAGGTACATTTCTCATACAGCATACAATGTATTAAGTTTAGTTCACTTACTTGTTGCTCCTAATCGCCGAGTGTCCCTAGCAATGTAGTTAGCAAATATTATGGACCTCATACTCGTCTTTCCCGAGCCACTTTTGCCCATCAATAGTACCTGAAAGAAGTTTATAAACAGGTATTTATTGGTTCAATCTATTCATTTCGCGTCACAGAGAAACAAGTAAGAAAATACCTTTTTCTTCATACTGGTGAAACTATTAGCCCTGGGTACCTATATGAAATTACACGAAGTTTTTGCGTTGCTTTGTTCCGTGCTACTTTGATATTTCGTTTAAACTTAGAGGCACTCACTGTAATTTATATTAAAATTAAAAAGTTACTTCTCAATATAGATATTCCCATAAGAAAAAGTAGGCGTTAGGTAGGTACGTTACAAAATATCACGATACGACTATTGATGACTTTATTTCATGAACAAATTCAATTGAATTGAATCAATTGAACAATGAATGAATTGTGCTGAACTGAGATGACAGTTGATGACACACAAAAAGGACTGACTGTCAAGTTTGACTTTACAGTTGTCAAATAGGTTTACAAACAGACACGAAATAATTAGTATACTATGTTCAGAATTAATAAGTTTTTCCACATTTTTTATATCACATTTTGTAAAATACTTACAATTCTTAGCTTGGCTAAGAAAACAATTGTATTTATTTATTTATTTTAAAATAAATTTATAATACAAAAAACTTTTCATGTTTCCGAATGGAATTTAATGTCAAAACAAACACCAAACTGTCAATAAAAGTCAAAGTCAGTGAAGTCAAGTCAAGATATCGAAAGAAATCAAAGAAATACAGAAACGTGTGCAGAGTTCTTATATAAAATAAATATGTTTTGACGTTCTCCAGTATACTATATTGATCTATGTTTTGACCTGTATATTGAAGCTACATCGTGACTATTCAATAATGGCACGACATCGTGATGTTAGGAAAATCAGTTATTCCGATGATTACGACGACTACGATGTTTACGGGCAGTCCGTTGAAGAAGATAGTTGCTTGTCGCCAAGCGACACGGCACAGTTTATATACGATCGGTCTCGGAACCAGCAGGCCATATCACATTTCATGAACAGTGATAACGATATACAAGAAGATGCTGAAGATGAGCCGGAGACAACGAGACCTGGCCTCGAGCGTCGTGAATCTATCGATCTGCGTAGCCTTAAACTTAGTGAAGAAGATGAATTGAAACTCATGTCTTGTTTGGACGAACTACGAAACATTTTAGGGGACACTGTGTCAGATAATATACTCATTCAGACAGTAATTAAGCATAATTTTGATTTCAACAAAGCTTTAGATGAAATTTTAAATAATACCAAGAAAGAGCTGGTAAGTTCTAAAGCTGAGGCAGCTAGAGCACCGCCAATTGTTGTTGTTGATAATGTGAAAGCCCCAGTTATTACCATAGCTGAAAATAGCACTAAGGTGATAGCAACTAAACTTGAACCGAAAAGTGCAGCTGTTACTAAGGGGTTTAAAGTAGATCTTGACAGTGGTCCTAGTAGTCGACCCCAAACTCCAAGAGATCAGTCCCCTGCCACAGAAAGAAACTCGAAGATTGATTCAGTAGAAGAAAATAGAGTTAAGGTAAAAGAAAATAGACTGGATCCTAATGCACAGTATTCAAAAGAGAGAGGATCAGATAAAGAGCATCTGTATATAGTTGTCATAGGTCATGTTGATGCTGGCAAATCTACTCTTATGGGTCGTCTGCTGTGTGATCTCGGTGAAGTCAGTCAAAGAACACTGCATAAATATGAGCAGGAAAGTAAGAAGATAGGTAAACAGAGCTTCATGTATGCCTGGGTGTTAGATGAAACCGGTGAGGAAAGGGTGAGAGGCATTACAATGGACGTAGGTAGAGCTCAATTTGAAACAAAGACCAAAAAAGTAATAATTTTGGATGCTCCCGGACATGCTGACTTTATTCCAAATATGATCACAGGTGCTGGGCAGGCTGATGTGGCTTTGTTAGTAGTTGATGCCACAAGAGGAGAGTTTGAATCAGGATTTGATTTTGGTGGTCAAACCCGGGAGCATGCCCTCCTAGTCAGATCTCTAGGTGTCAATCAGTTAGCGGTTGCAGTCAATAAATTAGATACTAGCAATTGGGCTGAAGAGAGGTTTAATGAAATCACTAAGAAGTTAAAAGCATTTTTAAAACAAGCAGGTTTCAAGGATTCTGATGTTACTTATGTGCCATGTTCAGGGCTGACTGGTGAGAACTTGATTAAACCTCCACTTGAGGCTGAACTATTGAAGTGGTACAAGGGACCATGTCTTCTTGATGTTATTGACCAATTTAATGTTCCCGAGAGACCAGTTTCAAAACCTTTCCGCATGTCAATTAATGACATATACAAAGGAACTGGATCAGGCTTTTGTGTAGCTGGTAAGATTGAAAATGGTGTTATTAATAAGGGTGACAAGGTGCTGGTATGCCCTACCAAGGAAATGGCTGATGTCAGGAGTTTAAGCATCAATGACATGTCCAGCAATGTTGCATTTGCTGGTGACCAAGTCAGTGTGACAATATCAGGAGTCGACATGCAGAATGTATCGGTTGGTTATGTTCTGAGTGATCCAATACAACAGGTTCCAGTAACCTCTCGATTCGAAGCAAGGCTTGTTGTTTTCAATGTTAAGGTTCCCATAACAAAAGGATACCCAGTGCTGTTACATCATCAGTCACTGGTTGAATCTGCAAACATTGTGAAGTTGAAGGCGCAGTTGAATAAAAGTACAGGAGAGTTAGTGAAGAAGAAACCTAGATGTTTAGGTAATAATTCAGTAGCAGTAGTTGATATAGAGGTGTGTAGGCCTATTTGTATAGAGCGCTACAAGGATGTAAAGGAACTTGGTCGTGTAATGCTACGTGTTGCAGGGGTCACCATAGCAGCTGGTTTAGTGACTAATATTTACAACACCTGATTGATCTAAAATAAATATGTAAATAAAACAAGCTTCGAGAAAATGTCTTTCTTATATTAAGCACAATTTGATAAACTCCCAGGCTGTAAAGTAGAAAATATTTACAAATATACCAGAGTATTGTATCTAAATAGTACAAATGGCTTATATTGTTACAAAATTATTACAAAACTGTTAAAAATTTGTTACAAGTTACAATGGTCGCTGCACTATTTTAATTCCATAATGAACTGAATATTATGTACAATAATGTGCTATATCACTTACGTATATGTATTTCATAAATTATGAAAATTATTTATATGGTAATAAATGTTATAGAAGTAGATGATTTTTTTTCTAAAAAACTCCATTATCACATTATCAACCCTTAAGAACTTGTTTGATTTGAAGATTCACTAGCATAATATGGCTGACCGGACTGAGCTCAGTCTTATAGTGATTTTAATTTATTTTCTATGATAGATATCTTTACTTATTTTTTCTTGTTTTATTCTTACTTTACTTTCTATAACGTTATTCTTTATTTGCGAGATAATTTTTTTTGTTATAACAAGCATGCTTGTGTGATGGTATGTTGCTAAGTGGTCACCATAGTCTATGGAAATTAGTCTGTAACTCTAAAGACTCGCTGTTCGTTCAATATCAACCTCATATTTGCCACCCCCCTGGCGTGCCGCCCTCGTGCGGTGCACTTCTCGTACGCCCGAATATGGCGGCTCTACGTAGCCTCTGCCAATTTCTATGAAAAACTGGTCTGCGGACAGGCAATTTGGATCTGCCACCCAGCAAATTTTATACCGCCCAATAATCTAAAAAAAAAGTACACAGCTCTAACCAGGAATCTAGTGCAGAAGAAATTATAAGTTTGTGAGCGCTTAATATTTTGCTTGATAATTTCGAATAGACTATTATGTATTTATGTTCTTCTGCAACATTCCAAATTATTTATTTTTAACATTTTTAAAATAAAAACTAGCATAACTAGAGCGATAAATAAATAATGTATCGTACTAGACGCAACTATATAACGTCGAATGGCGGTTGAAGTACTGCAAACAGAGAGTCGTTTCTGGAAATTGAGGAAATTAAATTTTCCAAGCTACGACACTTGATGCGATGGAGGCATCGAAGTAGGTACAAGTGCAGTAACAGTACTAGGCAGGTCAAAGCACTTCGAGAATACGTTGATGCTCGTAGCGCTATACATATATTTATAACGGAATGAATAAATCGGTAAAGATTGTTTTAAAAAAAGCTACCTACCTATTTAAATAAAGGCCACCTGATGGCAGATATGCCAGGAAGGTATCCAGATAATAAAAACAGGGTCCAGATAATAAAAACAGGTGAACTGACGGGATTTTATAGATTTTTGATGAACAAGTGGATTAAGAGGAGAGAATGAAGAAACACTACACCCTACATATACTATGTACTATGTAGGGTGTAGTAAGTAAGTAACTTATCTATAGAAGTCACTGGACTCTGTATGTCACTGGACTCTCTATTTTAAATCCGAAGGAAGGTACTTCAGTTTGGTAATAGAGTGACAGAGATTGAGTGATAAAGATGGTTCTAAATCCGAGTGGTATTAGGTACTTAGGTACTCGAGTTAGCCATCAAATGTCTTGTCGTGGTTCGGTTGGAGGAAAGAAAACCAGTTTTTCTTTCCTTTATTCCTCTTCTAATTTTCTTCACTGTATCAGTGATGACTATTGTGTTGCTGATGTCCATGGACGACGGTGAGCTTTTATGGGCTGTCTGCTCGTTTGTCGGCAAAAATTTAAACTATTTTATCTATCTCTAATGTTCAGTAACTTACTTATGTACTTATTTCTTGATGACTGTTAAAAAATCACCTACTTACCTCAGTGGTTGTTATAACTACTTAATTTTACCTACTAATTTTAGGTACCTGCTGACTTACTAACTACTACTGAATTTTATGAATCTGTCGATTATTGAGGACGATCGTACTAAGTATAAATAGTTAAATAGCGATAAAGTAAGCAATAAATACTAGTTATAGAAGGCGCCTATTACTTCTAAGTTGATTGCAGAACGCGTTACAAGGCGCCGTCAACCAGCTAGGTACTTATCTAAATTGAATCTTGGTCTCGCTACCGGAAACTGTTTGCTTACTACCACTTATATTTTATTAGCACTAACTATAGGTAGTTATAATTAATTAACTTACTTTAAAGCTCAGCTCACTATCAACTAATTTAACATACTCTATTTCGAAATTATCCACGAGTTAGCCTCTGAGGAATGTCCAGATGATACTCTCATTCATTCATTCACTACGCTCATTTGAATACGAGTAGGTATAGCTTGGCCGATTTTTAACAACACCAATAAAATAGTTATGTAGTCTCAAAATGTACAGAAAAGATTGTTGCTATTCATTTTCCTAATCTAAATACGCCTCTTATAAGAGCTCATAGTCTGGTGGTTTGCGTGGATCATAAGAGATTTACCGAGTCGATAGTCGATGATGAGTGACACGTTGTCGCAAAATCTTTTGGGCTTATGGGCTTCGATTTTCGGGACCCTGTTGTTATCTTAGGTAGCAATTGTTAAGCCATATCGGTGGCCTTGGCGACATACAAACTTTCGTCACTGAGGTTGGCCAGTAACCTCTCCTCGAATCCAAACTAGAGTAACCTGCTGGAGAATGCTTCAGGCCTCTTCAATTATGAGCTATTGCTTGTGCTATTGAAGAGTTTAAACCAAAATATATTTAAACATACTTTGGAGCGGTGGCTCTGATACCGAACCCTTAACTTAAATTAAAAATTAAACTGACATTGAGCGCATGTCCTATAACAATTTACACAAGCTCATGCATCTCGTAACTTTCGGTCTTCAAACTCCGATGAGTATCCGAGAGGTAAGTTCTCTAGACGGCAATTACTTACGTGTTCCCGTGAAGATAGCACTTTAACCACTCCTCAACATTACCTTCAACTAACGAATTGGCTGGAACTTGCGTTTTAGTTAGTGCTACTCCTCGATACTCATGTAACTTACTAACTTGTTAAAAGTTTCATAGGCAGGTACCTACTTAAGTTGAGCAAACATGATCTCTCTGTTCTGGGGTTTGAGTACCTACTTGAGATTGCTGAAGAATTAGTTATCTACTACCATAGAATACTATACTCAACTCGTGTCGGAGTCTCGGGTAGGGCGGGGCTTAAAGGTAAATTTTTATATTTATTCGGATATAAAGGTCCACCATCAATATCTAAAAAATCGGCCAAGTGCGAGTTGGACTCGCGCACGAAGGGTTCCGTACCATCACTACATAGTATAAAACAAAGTCGCTATTTTTGTCCGTCTGTTTGTCTGTATGCTTAAATCTTTAAAATTACGCAACGGATTTTGATGCGGTTTTTTGTAATAGGTAGAGTGATTCAAGAGGAAGGTTTTTATGTATAATACATGCATATGTATATTCCCACGAGAACGGGATCCACGCGGGTGAAACCGCGGGCGGACCGCTAGTAATATACATATATGTACGAGAGCATGTTGGTTATGGTTTATATCAAAACATTTAATAAGGTAATATAGAAATGTCAAATTGTACATTATTTTCGAATATGAATTCACCGACTTGTTCGACTGGTGACTTATATTCGCACGAAAACGAACTTACTGTCCGAACTGTACGAACTTACTATAGGACGACTTTCACAAAAATGATTATGCGAAGTTTTTTACACATTCGTGGTTTTCTCAAAGGTGTGACGGTTTTTAGTCACACATCAAAATGCGACCCTCGAATCTTCGCGCAATCTCCTACACATTCATACAAACGTTCGCGGGCATGTGAGGGATCCCGGTAAGATTTTAAAACTCTGTTCTCAATTACTTAATGAAAAAGAGGGCAACACCAATAAATTCAGTTAACAAAAAAACAACGTTTGATTTAACCTTTTGTTACTTTCAGATATAGAAGTTAAATAGAAACGATATTTTATTTGATAAATAAAAATAACAAGCAGATACATTAGGTACCTACCCCAATTGATACTCTATGATTTTTATGAAGGAAAGTACCTATATCTTATGACTGAGGTTATGACAATATCAAAAATAAATCCGATTACATCAATCCTAGTGAATTTAAGGGTAATAAAGAAGCTTTATTAACCGATCTTATTTTAGACTTCAAAGCTTTTTTACCTTTACCTTTATTAATAAAAGTTAAAATAACAAACCTTGAGAAATGTGCTTGAGAAGTAATAAAGTTCTTGTTTTACCGTACATCAAATATTTCATCCCTCAGGCAGTTCATACCTAAAAAAGGGTTCACCCTAAAAGGATTGTTGTATCAAAAGCTATGCGACATTAAGTACTGTCGCTTCGCTGGTTTGTTACTATTGTTAGGTAATATTTTCAAAAAGTTTAGAAAATGAACGACAATTAGCTAATTTTAATTTATACATACATAATTATTATATGTAGCGAAAATTATATTTAAAGTGTAGATAATTTAAAATGCTGCGTAAACGTGCGTAAACGTTCCAATATGTCAGTTTAGGTTAGGTACCTACGTGATGTCATTTCTATGGTAAACAATGACAGCTACGCAATGCAATGACAAAGCGTGTGCAATAAATTACATTATCTAATTAGACAACTTTTGTTTTATGTAGGTAATGGTGCGTACAGATTATGTAACATGTTATATAAATTCTATTTTATAACATGTCCACACTATCTAACATTGTTGTCTAACAATGAAACATATTACAAGACCGTACACATTAAAACAACATTGTTATAAAACAGTGTTTTATAACAAAACTCGTGCGCAAAAGTTATATAATATTGTTGCACAAACTAATAACATGTTGTATAACTTGTTTTTGTAACACATAG
>DWJQ01000616.1:0-13459 GCA_018248915.1 Hesperia meskei straton
GGCATAATCCTGTGGGCTTACTCTTAAACGTAACAGATAAATAAATAAATTACTCCTCATAAAATTTCCCTACCCGGGCCTTATAACTCAAATCGTTTCTTAAGGAGTAAACTCCAAAAAATTACACACAATTAAGAACACACATGTAAAAATAGGTACATAATACAAACTTCGTACTTGGGTCGCAATAGTTAACATGCTCGATCGTCGTTCAATTGGTCCTGGTTTCGATTCCCAGCGAAGTGGAAATACTAGTTTTGGGCTATTAGTGATTAACGTTATTTACCCATTTATTAGATTCTTATCTTGATTCTGTTTTACTCTCACATGCACTCTAACATTACTTTGAATTTAAACCAAATGTTTTTTTAAATTATTAACTGGAGTAAGCCACCAGCGTTCGCGATTATATTTTTACCTTTCTTCTCGAGTTTCCACGAAACCATTAAGTGGCAAGTGTTTTCCTTCTGGGAGAATAACCGCCGTGTTTTCGTTACGCCGACAGCCGCTGACGTCAACGTACTACACGTACCTTCCGTCCCTACTGTCGTATTACCAATACCATATCCCCTACGTCACCTACATACCCAAGCTATCACAGGTGAGAAGTTTTATGTATTACGTCACGAACACGCCTTGTATATAGACTCATTCACTGTATGGTATGGGAATGGCCGTGAACAATCACCACAAGATCCATACATGTCACGTTTGTATCGCACCGAAGACAGCTAGAAGATAGAAGCAGGCTGCGTGCACAGCAACACATCAGCTTTGCATATTGCACTTCGCTTAATTAGGTCATGAATTGTACCATTTCCTACATCTTTTTGTTTAGATTAAGCCGTGATGAGCGGTGAGCCTTATATCTATTTTGCTTTCATTAAGTCAAAATCCAGCCGCGTAAATGTATATTTTCACATGACGTACTCGCAACTGACCATGATAATAATGTTATAATAGATAAGTAGGTATTCTACGTGAGCTAGACTTTCTTAGAATAAACGTAAAAATATTAGGGATCATATAAGTAGTAGGTACGTCTACCTACACCATAGGTAATTATATTACGAACATATTTGCACTGCATGAAATAAAAAATAGCATGTTTGACCTTAACATAATTTCTTGACGTGAATAGAACAATGTTGAGCTATTTAATAAACTGAGTAGAGTGCATAATTCATGGTAATTTAAGCAGCGATTTATATCTACCAGCTTGGGCTTTGGCTAGGAATAAATTAAGGTAAATTGGGGAGAATCATTCATAAGAGAGTTGTTCAAAACAAAAGCTAAAAAATCAGTTTTCTGCAAAATATCGAAAATTATCTACTTATACTTAATTACCTCACAACATTTTTAGAGAGATGGAGGAAAGGAATAGTAGATAGGAAGTTGGATAAAAAATACTATGATCGTAAAGAACTGATCAATCAAGTCGTTTTTCGATAAGTTTCTTGGGAATAATTTGCTATTGGTTATTCTGTGACAATGCAAAGGCGTTTGTTTGCGTTAATCGTAAAAAGTAAACTAAAGATTTACAGTTTGTCAGCACAATCAATTTGCCTTTTTATTATCTTATATAGTTATCTGAACGTATGCAAGAATTATTTATTAAATGTATTATTCTCTAGGAGCACATGAATATGGTAGTGCCCCAAGAATCAATATTAGGACCTCTGCTGTTTTTAAAATGTATCGATGATTTATGATATTAATAATTTATTGAATGTACGTTATATTCCCAATTCCAATGATATTGTTAAATTGAAAAATTGTCAAGAAGACTTAGTTCCTCTGATTCCGTTGTTAATATTAAATTATTAACTACCAACTAGGTACCTACACTTAGGTTACCGTACCATGATCCAATAACAGTTCTTTCTCTACCTACCTACTAAACATACTACGTAAATATAAGTAAGTATTACATCACATCTATTGTTATCAAGGGAAACATTAGCACACTTTATTTTAGCGTCCCTCGTGGCACGCTAACATACAGAAACATTGAAAATTCAAACAAGAGCATAAATGTTGGGGCACGCTGCCAAACTATAATTGTATCTACCTAGCTCTGTAACAACATCGGTGTATTTCGAAATTAACACGATAATTGCTCCAGTATAAGTTAGTTAATTACGGGAAACTAATAAAGTATTTATGTCTGAATATACAAAAAGGCGTAAACAGGTAATGGGACCCGTATTAAAATGACTTTTGAACCCTGCAAATATCAGCTGAGGACAACAAATTACCTATTAAGAATAAATATTTGGTATTAATAGATATAGCTTCGTATGCATATCTCAATGACTGCGATGTGAAATTTTAACCAATATACGAAATAAACTTGTGTCGAAATTAAAGTGTTATTAATTATTATAATGGATACGCTTCTGCCCTACCAGTGGCACTTTTTATACCTACGATATCATTACAGATAGTCAATTTCATTTATCACTAAAGCTTTTTATTTCCATCAAAAAATAACTTTTAAATATGTAAGTAGAGGATCATTCATTGTAACTGGTAATAAAAATCTATCTACTTGACCATGGCCGCCGTCAGGATTATTTTAAGAGGGTGCATCAAGTGACGTAGGTGGTTGCCGTTGCACGTTAAACGCCCGCACCGGACGGAAGCTACACAAACTTTTTAATGTACTTCTTTCCTTTCTTTACTTTTTGATGTATTTTCTTTCCTGACACGGGGTACAATAATGTACCCTGTCGCACCCTGCTGTCGGTATCCATGTCTCGAGTAGGATAAATGTTAAACTATCAACACTACATTTAAAACGTAAGTAGAATAAAAAGTTAATGAAATTTTCGAAAGTTGTCTAGGTAGTTGGGTTTATATTTAAAATCCACCCATACAACCTTATTTGCTTACTTTCGTGCACATTAATATCTTCACAATTTCTAATGACTTCATATACCTAAACCGGAAATTTTATCGCTGGGAGAAAAAAAAGTAAGGCTATGATAGACCAAGGGAATAGGATTTTGGCAAACGACCAAAGGTTAAATATTTGCTCCGTACGATTCACTATTAGAAACACACATTAAAAAATTTACTGGGTTATTCATTACGTGGTTTCCTTTAGTTTTTAATAATGCAGTTGTGTTAATCGCGCCATGTAGCAAACTTAGGTACGCACTACTAGTTTGAAGGCAAACTTGTAAACATTTCTTCCAGACGTTTTTAGTTCGTTTCTTATTATGGTGCGTACAGACTATGTAACAAAACATGTTATAAAACATAGTCAAATAACATGTTTTACGAATGTGGACGCTATGTGTTACAAAAACAAGTTATACAACATATTATTAGTTTTTGCAACAATGTTATAAGTAGGTATGCTATATTTTAAGAAATGGCACGAATTGAACCGTTTTATAACATTGTTATATAACAATGTTGTTTTAATGTGTACGGTCTTGTAACATGTTTTATTGTTAGACAACAATGTTAGATAGTGTGGAAGTGTTATAAAACAGAAGTTATAACATATTCCATAAACTGTACCCACCAAGGGTGTCCGTCCGTAACTACTGCGAAACACAGAAATGGAATATACAAAATTAACTAGTGAACTGTGAATGAACTGTAGCCATTATCTGTTGTCATAAAATCACATTGTGCACCTGTTACTAATTTAACCAGGCCAGACCATCTAACAAGACGTCGAACGTACAACGTCCGTGGCATTTCAATTCGGAACATAAATTCTTGCGTCAATTTTCCTCTTTAACTCAGTCATTGAATTCAAATCAAATATTTCTTAGTATATGCTGTACTACGTACTTGTTCAGAAGTTAATTTGAAATATTGATTCATTAATTATTTGCCCAATAAAAATGACAAACTTTTGGATAGACAGATTTCGTTGGTGTTGTTGTTAGGTAAATCTTGCATTGGATTTTAAATATAGAACGTGTTATGAAAAACCTAGCGAGCGCAAAGATAACAAGTTCAGGCGTAGTGGAATAATCTTAAAGTACTTGTGAAGAAACGTAAATATTTACAACAACTGCAATAACATACGTATCGGCCTACAAGCTACGCAAAAGGTTTGGGCGGGCGGGCGGCGCGGCGTGACGCTGGGCTAAATATACCACCACGCAGCGAATCAACGCTGAATCACGCTCTATTGATACTGGATCCGAGTTATGTTATAACTCACCAATGAAAATGAGAGATTTATTTGTAATTCCAATCATTAATTTTTCAATGCTCAGACTATATAATTATTGTTTACTGAAGTATAAGTGACTATATTACATTTAATCATTGGCAATTAGTACCTAATAATAGACAAAATTAATAATAAACAGAATTAACATTTTTAATGAAACAAAACATAAATAAGCAAAAAATCTGCCTTTTGGGAAGTGTCTGCGCAGCAATTGATAATGCACAACTAAGCCTACTTATCTAGTTATCTACCCACATTATAATTACCATAGTAAAATAATTACGTTGTGAAGGTACCTAAACATTATTATTTTGTCCAGAAGGCAATTTTCAAATTACACCCACAATAATGCGTGCCGTGTCTATTTTTAACTTTAGGAAAGGATTGTTTTAGAGATCTGCATCGTACTTTAAGCACTTTGTTTGTATTTTTGATAGAAACAACGGTAAAGCATGTCATAATGTAGTATATAGCTTCGTTAGGTACTTTACCACGGTAAATTAAACAATTAGAACACAAAGTGCACCTAGAAAATATTTATTAATGCATGTGATTATTTTAGTTTAATTACTACGATTATTTTAGTTAACAATAATATCTACCATTAGATACTTCAACCAAACGCCATATAATATGTAGTTTTAGGCGTAGCATTCATTAATACATAAGTACGTGAATAAAAAACATAATGCATTTGAAATTTTACACAAGCATGTTTGTTTATGCCTGTTTTTAATAGCATAAAATAAATTGTCTTTTAATCAAATACCTTTGTTTTTGTTATATGGTAGTCTGAATATGCTGCATAATTTTGCTAATATTGTGCTTTTAAACATAGAGATACCAATGTTCCTAATCATACAACATACATAGTTCATGGATCATTAAAAGACCTTATGTGGACCATTTAATTATACATTTTTGTAGATACTATCATTTACTGAACTGATTTATTTCAGATCATTGTAACGATCACAATTACATCAATATTTTCAAATCTTGGGTATGATTAAAAGCATTTCACTAGAATCAACGAGCATTAATAGTTTACTAAACCTGGCAATAGATAGATCTAGCTGCAGTAACAACCGCTTTGTATCGTCCCATGCTTGCTCATCAAAGCCCTCATCAATCCTCTGCACCTTCCAGGCTGAGCTGATATATCGTCCGACGACTCGCACGATCACTCGACTCGCCACGTACCCAGAGGTTCCTCACCACCTGGTCCGAGTGCGCGTCCGCCCCTCCGTCATCCTGAGAGAGCTCGACCGCATCCAATACCGCCCCCGCAGAGCGCTGGCCGTGTCCGCCATCGATGACTTCTACCGATCTGAATCCACTAAGGTAATCTTCTTTTGTCATAATTACCTACTATCGAGAACTATTCGTGATTGGTTCCTGATGATCCAGGGCATTTGATGTGCTCCTCCACCAGCCTTAGAGCATTCGATCATACCTATGCCCGTTTTGGTGCTGATTGGCATTGGCAAACGATAAATCAGAATACACTAAAATTAGTTTTACGTCATTTGAATACTTAAGTATACCTAGGTATCCGAAGTAGGCGGCGAGATTTCCGGCTGAAGCAAATATTTTGTACGAATTGAATGAAATGGTTATTTTGAAGTCTTATTGCTCATGTTCACACCTACCTACTACGGTACAGGAAATCCTAGTCCATCAGTATGAGGGTGTAAGTGATACAAAGACGGAACCTATGGCGTCACACAGACGTAAACATTCGATATTCAAGATGCTGACTCATCTGCGCAAATCTAAGACATAAACAAGGATTTGATGACCCACACGAGCACAAGAATATGAAGTTCTACGGACTAAATTGGAATTGTAACGGATTGCAGGAGACGCGCTTTAAACACGGTCCCGTTCACTATAAATGATCCCTGGCACTAGCTCGTGACAATCTAAGAACTGTCCTGTCAGCGCTCGACATTGTTTAATTCGTGTGATCAATTTCCAAGTGCTATAAATTACATCGACATTTACCTATTGGTTCAAATTAAGTACCTATTGTATTCGTAAGCCATCGAGTTTTCAAATGGTATGAAAGAATTGTAGTACTTAACGGAAGAATTTTTCTATTTCTTACCTTGAAATAAGAAGTAGGGTATATAATAAAAGCAATGCGGTGGTAAGGAACTGGATGCAGGAAAGAAATTTTCAGACTTGTACAGAAGTCGTAGTTCAAAGTATACCGGAGTCCCTCTACAAGAGAAATATGGAAATAAAGCCGAATCAAATCTTTAGTGAGGTAATATGCACTACCCCTTATTTGGTTGTAGGTGAGTACCTACCTCCATGTGTTGGCTACCAAAACTCTTCGTGCTCCAGAGAGCCAGTAGGTACTTTCTTTCTTTTCGCTTTTGCCTTAATGATGACAATGAGGACAACGTCCTTGGATGACGATACCTACTCATAACTCGTGTCCATTTGCATGAATAATTTGAAAATTTTCTGAATATTTCAGATAAACATTATAACAGATCTGATCTAAGGTTTTGTTTGTACCTAGTATCTTTGATGGTTTAACGACTCCTAAATATAGTCGATTAGACACTAAATATCCGTAAAAACATGTTCACTTGGTCGTGTCGTATCCTAGTCGTTGAAGACATGTCAAATAATTGAAATAATACAAAATGTCCCTGGCTGTCTGGCACCGATCCCAATAATTTTGCATTCTTTGTTTTATTCCGTTAAATAAATTCTTATAGCTAGATAATGTAGGTAGCAAGTAATTAATTGCTACATAATTAAAAGACTCCTATTGTACCTAATCCCCGAGTACAATTAATTATTATACATAGACCCTGATTAATTTAGGTAGGAACCTATTTTACATGCTAACGACAAATTCCTATAGGTAGGTAGGTACCTACGTAGGCTAGAGGAAATCGCATTAGAAGAATTAATGGCTTATGAACATCGCTTTTGATTGAAAAACCTACAGGATAAACTTAGCTGCTGACAATGGCTACTGAAGAGAATTTGTACGAAAATATTTTGAATTGTTTAACGTTGGTGGAGTACGTAGGAGTTACGCGTTGGTGATGGCATCTTGCCCTTGATGTAATGTGACATAGAGATTTCTCAGTATATTTTTGACGTTTTCAGGTCAGCACTCTGCCATAATATTTGCGACATAGCATTTCAATTTTAGAGTTGTAATTCAGCCTTGTGCTCAAAGTTTCTTCCCATGACATTATTAATATTTTCGCTGTAATTTCCAGGCGTTCGAGGATGAAACCCGTCGCATCCGCGCCGACACGGCTTCGCTGCTGACTCGCGCGCGCTCGGTGGTCCCTCGCGCCAAGTCCCTTGCTCCCCTCGAAACAATCTACTCGTAAGTATTCTCACTATGTTGTTCCTTCTACAGGAGGTGAACTTCACTACGAACTACCTATACCCGTATTTATTATTAAGAAAAAAGGCACTTCTTTTTAGGTGCATCTTTAAGTCTTGAAGTTGTTCAATAACCTTCCTCCCTGGAGTAAGACATTTCTTTCTCCGATTTTAATGCGGATTCAAGTTTCGACTGACACCCAACCGCTGATTAGCGATCCAACAAAAATACAATCCGAAAAACCCCGATATTTTTAACGAGAGCACTTAATGCGAGAGATGAGTTTCTTTTTCATGGCACCTCTCCAACATCTCAAATCATTTTTCAATGGCCGTAAGTCAATAAGCGATCAATAGTTCAACATCTCCTTTTTGCAATTTTATATATCTGCATCTTAATCTTCAATGCGTACTAAAGTCTCTAATTTTGGCTGCAAAATTTCTAGTGTCTGGAAGAACGGCTATAGTCGTGAACAGACTTATCAATTCCAAATCTATAGGTAAGTCATGGGTAAGTCTCGTTAGACCTTGCCAGCTACCTGTTAACGACAGGTCAAGTTTTTCTTGGCATCATTGATGCAGCCGTACATAAATAGCTCATTGATGTCTATCAGGCCGCCCTGGCACTGACATTGACGACATCGTATTCGATTATTTGGCATGATGTACGACAGCCTCGATTGTAAACAAACACGACAGCGTCGTTAGAAATTCTCAAATGATCGGTAAAAGTAAAGGGTCGCTTTCGCGGCCTTCTTCGAATATGGCGGAGATATTTCCAGCGTGGGTGTCGATTACCCAGCCAAAAGTTCTCCCGTGTTCAGTGACGTTGCGCTGACCAATGGTTTAATTATAGACTGGTTAAATGCCAGCCAATGTTTGACGTGTACTTCGAATAAATGTTTTTATGGTTTATTTTCATTCGAAATATCCTGGCGATGTTTATTCAGAACGTTGTATTTTGCACATAAAAATACTGCTGTAATTTCTGTAACGTCCTGGCATAATGACGACCTTAGCGAAGTTGCGAACGCTGATGTAAACAAGGTCACTTCTCATCTTCGCATGAAGGAAATTTCAGGCACGCTTGCAATGAGTGTATAGTGCAACTAAGTAGCACTTTGAATATTTACCACGATTAACTAGAGTATTTTATCAAATCACAGATGGATAGGATAGCCATAACTTTCAGACGCGGAGGAAATAGTTTATTATAGATAGGTGATTACTCATGTCAATCGAGTAATGGGTATCTCATTTACCGCAATATTTCCAATCGAGGTATCCCTTGAGCCATACTAACTCTCCCAAGCTATGTCTCTCTTTACAATATGTAAATTATGGTGATAATTCAATGCCAATATCTTTACGATTTCAGTTACTCTTACGGAGAGCCGATCCCTTACCGCTTCACCAGCGATGCTTACATCGCTAAGCTGCTGCTGCCGCTGCGCAGCGTGGTGGCCGACCACATCACCAGCCTCTCCTATTCGGAACCCATCAGGAGAATCACAGGTATCCTCAGAGCTAACACCAACACAGGACAATACATGAACGGTTGAAACTACGTCAGACCTTTCCTTTATCCGGAGCCTGACTAACTATGACTGCTAGTACCTATATCCAGAGTGTCCCTCGTGTTAACCTTGGGGTGTTTCGCCAGGGACCAACCGCCTCGCGTGTGTGCACTACTCCGGTAGAAAGGCGTTCCCCAACCGCAACCCTCTCTACAAGGAGCTTAGCATCAGGGACGACGTGAAGCTGCTCTCGTTTTACGCGAAGAACCGGCTCGCGGCCGCCGGGCTGGCCGTGGAGAAGGCCGCAGGTACCGACAAACAGTCGCAAAGCTAGCGCCGCTTCCCCCCGCATAATTTATTAAATGACGTCAGCTAAATGCCGCGGTAAGCGCGAACCTCGCCATGGATCATATTTACCTAGTTATTCTTTAGTTTACAATTTGAACTATTGTTTTTATTGATTAAAGTACCTTCATTTGTATTCATTTTCTACTCTTACTTTAACATCTAGTCAAGACGTGGGTACAAAGAAAGTTAGGTAACTATTTGATGCAATAGGTGATTTCTAACTTTCTTTACATATTTTAACCCCTAAAATATTGTCAGATGATTTAATATTAGATAAGATTGCATAAGAAACATGCAAATTAACAACAAACTTAAATTTTATTCCTAATTTTCTATTTTCCGACTAACTTTTATGGAAAAAGTTAACAATGAAATCTGATTAATGTCATTCCTCATTGAGACATTTACACTAACAAACAGTGGCGAGGTTCGCTGCGGGTAAAATCTGCTTCCGCTCCGACGCGCGACGCGGTCGGCGTATAAACGAGCAGCTTAAACTGGAGAATAAATTCCGTGTCTAACCCTGGGTGTGGTGTCTCTTGCAGCGGGCGACGCGCCGCAACAGCCGACGGCGGCGCAGTGCGCGTAGCTCCCGGCGGCCGGCGCGGGTCCCGGCCGGCTCCCGGCCGGCGCCCGCGCCGCGCCCTCGCGCTCTCTCACTGATCTCGGTATAACACTCTCCGACTAACCGATATCAATCAAATTTACCTATATTTTTATAAACTATTTTACCTTAAATCAAAACACTATTTTAATACGCTATTTACAACGAACGATTAATTTATACACAATTTCTAGTCAACGTCGTGATATCGCGGCGAGCCGCGGATTGTCGGTGATCGAGACGTCTCGTTTTCACTTAACAGAACTGATTTTGTTTAACAATAAAATATTTTTATCACACTTAGTTGTTTTAATTAGTCTGCATGGTAGATCACCTTGTCACGCTTAGATCCAGGCTTTCTAACGCTTCGCCTCTCGACTAAAATATAAACAATTCGTAACGTAACGATATTTAGTCTTAGTGACAATAAGTACCTACTTAAAATGTTTACATCTAATATTTTTGTGATAATCTAAGCTTACAATCAAGTTTCTTTAATACCTAAATATACTCACAAGTTTACAAAACTTTTAAGTCAACGTACTTAGCTTGTTTAATTTTTAAGTATCAAAACCAGCAGTGGATCATTCTTAAGAGTTTCAGTAAATGTACTGTGTAGCAATAAGGAACATTCAAAAATATCAGTCAATTAGCAAAGTATCCATAGATTTTAGGGTATCATGATCCATTTCATTTTTTACACAAACTGTAAATGAGGAGCATGAAATCACACATTATAGAGGAATCTTGCTCGCACACGTGCACTGGGCCGAAACACGCGCTTCTACACGCTTCACTGCAACACAAATGGGACAAAGCAGCAGAATGATCATTCAGGTTTCACTATTCGGGCCCAAGGTCACATCGAATAACATTCATTAAGAAGGCCACGCCTCGAGCGGTGTGCTGTTGCGATCCTAACTCTTCATGTCCATCGACATCATCATCGAGAGTTAAATCATGTATTAGGTCCTGCAAAATAACAAATAACATTTCCCCAATGATCATTGGTGCTACGCGACCGTTTCATTGGCCGCGGTGCAGTGAAACTGCTGCCTTGGAGACCGAGCCGCAAGTTCCAGTCACCGCAGCTGATGGAAGACCCGGCGCTAGAGCTGAAGGCCGCGAAAGCTGAACGGGCGGCGAGGTTCCGTGCCACTACTGCTGAGCCGGTACTCGCGCCGTCCGCCGATTTGGCTGAAATCAAAAAAAAGAGACAAGCCGAAGCTCGCGCCGCCGAAGAGAAGTAAGTCTTAGCAACTTAGCAACATAAAAGATTCGACTCATTCTTTAACGAAGATCGGTTACACTTTTAAATGTAGGTATGTCTTGATAAACAAAGAAACTCAATTGTGTTTCAGGGCTTTGAAGGAAGAAGCGAAGCGTGAAGCAGAACGCAAGGCTCAGGTACAATGATTTTGAATACATATTTTTCTCTCATATTTTAGGGATTTTTTCATTTAAATTAATATGTACTTATAAACTTTACTAGGCTGAACGTGAAGCGGCAGAAAAGAAGAGGGCTGAAGAAGAATCTCGTAGGCTTGAAGAAGCTAGGCGTAAGGCTGAAGAAGAAGCTAGAAGAGCAGAAGAAGAAGCTAGACTAGCTGAAGAAGCTAGACTCGCAGAGGAAGCCCGCGCAGCTGAGGAAGCTAGGTTAGCAGAAGAGGCAAGATTGGCCGAAGAAGCCCGATTGGCTGAGGAAGCTAGATTAGCTGAAGAAGCTAGATTAGCGGAAGAAGCAAGATTAGCTGAAGAAGCTAGACTAGCTGAAGAAGCCAAACTACTCGAAGAAGCTAGATTGGAAGAAGAGAGGTTAGCAGAACAAAGGAGGCAAGAGGAACTGGCTAGATTAGAAGAGCTGGAGAGACAGGCCCAAGAGGAACGTGAAGCAGAACTAGCACGACAGGTAAACATACTTAGCAATAGCTCTGGCTTAATGAGTATATCATAACGTATAATTGTGTAATTATATGTTAATGTGTAATCCAGATTTCTTTACCTATATAAAATATTTGTAGGCTGCAGAATTGGCGGAGATTGCCAGACAAGAGTCAGAATTGGCTGCTGCCCGACTTGAAGAGCTTTCTCACAGCGGCTCCGCTGGGGACACATTTGCTGACGCAGAAGATTCTGGGTAAGTGGTTAATGAAACTTAGCATTAACATAAAACACATATATGACACAACTTGACGTACCGCATAAAAATTTATCCTTGTAGAGATGAAAACCTATGTTAAATATTCCAGTTTTGATGGTGTATGCTATTGCAAGAAACTGGTGACACACCTAACAGTATGTAAAGTGACATATCAGAATATTTCAATAGCATTTGTGACCTGTGACACACCATCGCTTTCCTGCTACAGCTAGATTTCCGTCAGTACAACACTGTAAAAATACTTCAGTTTATTTTAGAAGTACTTACTTACTATAAAGTTAGCTAGATCATATATGAATATCTAATGGCAGAGTTGATCTAAATGGTACAGAGACAGCCCAGTGACCTTTATAAAGAGGAAACTGCATCCAATGCGTCGTAGATTGTTTTACAATTTGAACATCATAAATTGGGGCCGTTGACTTGGACTACAGCTCCAACTGTTACGAAATAAATAATTATCGCTTTTTTTAACTACGTCTTAAAATCTCCAATTATTAAAACAAAAAGAAGTTATTAGACAATATCTAAAGAAATAGGTAAATAACCAATGAATTTCTAATTACAGCGATGCACCGATTGTAGAAGAACCTGAAAGCCCCCAAGTTGATGGTGAAGCGACAGCTGACCAGAACGAGGCCGCAGAAGCCAGCGACGACGAACAAGCGGAACCGGACGTCACTGACGAAGAAGAATAAGAACAAAACTAAAACAAACATTTTAGAGAAAGAGCTGGGTATTTTTATAGTGCTGCATTTTCTTTTTGATGTTTTAACCTTGTTTCGGGTATATCTATTCATGATTCGCGTGCCTAAAATACGTGAGTGATGCAATAGGCATTTCATGGTTTTTGTTGTTTTGTTGTATTTTCCTGAAACTCTCATTAGCGTAATAAAATTACGTAACGAAGAGAGAATGGAATAGGCTTATATATTTTACTAAAAGTTACACTACCACCGTTAACATTGTTAACTAAACATTGTTAATTCTTTTTAATGTTTAATAAGTATTAAGTTTTCGATGTTATATTTTGTTAAATTTAACAATAAAAAGACAAATTAACAAAAATCGTTATCTTATTTTAAAACCTACATTAGATAACCGAACGTTAATAGATGGAAGACTGGTTTTGAGTACTTTTGAGTGAGTTATTTCTCCAGTATAAGCTACAACCCACTAATGGCCTATTACTGAGCACGGGTCTCTCCTCATTACTGAGGAGGCCTAGAGCATACTCCACCACGCTGCTCCAATGCGGGTTGGTG
>DWJQ01000617.1:0-13458 GCA_018248915.1 Hesperia meskei straton
ACGTGATTTTCAAGCCATGCGATTGGCTCCGCGCGCACAGCTCCGCTCCGCTCCGCCTCAGTGGAACCGCACCCTTATGGTACGAGTATGAACATAACGTTTCAGTTTAAATCGGTGTTTTCAAATTCGTTTCATATCGTTATTCAATACGAACGGGTGCGATTTCACTATCACATACATAACAAGCCTCAGCAGTTTTTCTTTAGTTTCACAACATATTTTTTTTGCTTCATTTTCCCTGTTATACCAAGTTATGAATTTGTTATTAAAAAGAACTAAAAAAATAAAAAATACGACTAAATATGGATATCGGTACCTAATCTTCAGAAATTCCCCTAAATACTACTGACTGAGACAATACTCTTGATTTTAACTTTTCATACAAAATTATGAATTGTAACACTTGAACTGAGAACGGAGAAGTTTCCTTCCAATAACCGTAACAGATGCTAAGAAAACCGTCACCGTACACAATACCGTCAAGTGGCATCGGTGAATCAGTAGATTCAGTAGCGTGGCTGCTCAGCTCATGCGGTACGGATGATCGGCACGATTGCTTACCTGTAAACAATACAATACATATTATTATTGACTAATTTAGAAAACGAATGGGATCATTGTTATGTATCAAAAATAAACACTGATGAAAACGACATAAGTACGATGAACGAAAACAAGTCTGGTCAAAAGATTATCGTCCGACCTGTTAAATATTCAATCGATCAATATTAATTTCCTTAAATGGACACGCTTTGTAATGATATGTATGCGTACGGTACGAGTAATATTATGTGAATAATACATGAACCTTGAAAACGCTAACAGTGCCGGAGACCGAAGACAAAAAATACAATTCCATAAGATACGTAAGTCTAAAAATTAAAAATATTTTTAAATAAATCAATGTTTATTTTTCAAGTAAAGTTTAGTTACCTACTATTCAAATTTTAAGTTATCGCTGAGGTTATTATTAGATTTTAATGCTGAAATCTCAACGCGTAGATAAAGAATTTATTTGAAGTGCCGTATATGTAGTTTCCTATAAAATAACAGCACAATCCGATTTGTAAGTTCTGTTCGAATTTTTGTGGCCTGCCGGTACTTATTGCCTCAATATGAGACAGCAAGAGAAGATACAAGTGGTCTCGGTCAAGGGTCTTTATAGAGGAAATATTTGCTTAGCTGCGTACTGATTCACCAGGCATCCAACTATTTCCATTTCTCCATTGAAACAAAACTACATGACAAGAACCGTGAAGCTGAAACAACTGTGCTCGTTACGCGACCAGTCGTTCACGTGGAGTACAACGTGCTACAGATACACTCGACGACCGCCGAAGCGCTAGCGAGCTAAACCACGCGTACATAATGTCAAAACACATTATACCAACGACTGCTGCACCAATCACAATATCGTTAGAATAAAATAAAACCGATCGTAGAACACGGCCGAGCTCGCCGTACGTTTTTACGAAGCTATTAACTGTATCAAAGATCACGCTGTAGACATTAATCGGAATGGTGACATCACCTTTCCTTGACACGTGACAGTAACAGGAAAGTATACGATTACATGTTACGTTTTCCTTCTTGATAAAGTTAAAATAAAGGCCAATTAGCAACAAAAATAAACGAAAAACATGTTAACGACATAAACTACTATCAACGGTGATCCAACGCCGGAACAGTTATATTTAATCAGGGCATTAAATTTAAATTTCATGGAGGTAAAAAAATTGATAGGAAAGAAAATTTAAAGTGTGAAATAACACAAGATAAGTACATTACAGCTATTAATTTTGTTAAGAAGGTCACAATTCATCCATGAAAATTGAATGAAAGAAGTGATTGACACAGTGGCAATCTGGGAAACAAAAAGGAAATTGTTAAATCTCATCGTGGGAAGGGGGAAAGGGAAACAAATTGTGGACATCAATTCAACGGGATATGTTTTATTGGATATTCCGGATGTTCCGCCACGTTTGAATCCGATCCATTTTGATTCCAGCAGTGACATTACATACAAGATCGGCATTACAGTTGTCGGCGGAACTACGTGTCATTCCCGGCATGCATCAGGGCAGTACTATCGGGCCATCTCTAAGCGAATGCAACTGAGCGTTGCAAAATTATGCCAGGACGTCCTGTTGTTGCAGTTCAATAACCTACGTACAGGGTTTACCGGGTAGGTTTTACACCAATATATAATAATTGAGATCCTAAAATCGTATGGCGTTTGTAAGTTTATTGCCCGTACTACAGTCCGATAGCACATTACTAAATTCACTCACTACCTTAGCAAATGGTAGTCTTGACGGGTTTACGGTGCGAGACATGTAAGTGTATAAAATTTATCGTAGATTCCCGACACGAACGAGATGTAACATGTAAATGATGAGATTAGCAGTGACAAGCAGTCGTCAAGTTCTGAAACTAAAATAGACGTGAACCGCGATCGCCGGCCACGGCTACGGCTGGTGTCAGTGCCGCCGCGGCCCGCGCCGCCGCCGCTGCCGCCTGTTGCCAAACAACGCGCGACCTCGCCACGCGCCTCATTCATTACCTTATCTCATTACGAGTGCGCATTGTCGGGACGCGCAAAAAGCTCATTGATACGCTCAAGTAACCGCCGTACTTCGCACACGTCATCCGTCGGCGTCAATGGAATGTCAAGTTCATTGACGATGTCCTGTAGACTATCGACAGGATTCCGGCTACAAGTCGTTAATCGACCGAGAACAAGTCACGTCTCTTCCTCAGCAAGACCTGATAAACTACGTAAACCCGTAATTCAAGGATAGTCTTTTTTGTACTACGTATCACACTTGTCAGCGAACTTAACCAAGATGCACAGTGAGTCAGTTCGAGGGTATGAAATTTCGTTAGCGACGCACAGTCGAACAACCCGACACGCCGATTGAATTTAAAATTATCAACGGGACATACGAGTACATCCTAGTCCACCGTCGCTACGGTCATAAATAACAAGACACCGAACAAACAGATCGATATCTGAGTTGCAGTTCACCTTACTGTCCAATGAAATAAGACTTTTAAAAATAATATATCAGTCTCAGAACTCGTTACTGTCCAACGAGCGGGGCTTGCATTCGTAGTAGATCTGCTTTAGGTACGAGTAATAGTCAAATTGGTAAGTTTCGATTGGTAGAGTCCATACAGCTCTAAAAAGAACTTTAAATAATGTATAGTTTGTAAAAATGTTTTAAACATTGTAATGAAATCTACAGATCATTACACCAAAATGCTTTTCAGGACGATGATCGCCATTACCAAAGCCGTAGGCACGCTTCTATCAACAACTAGTTCGACTTCAAAGACGGCTGCTGGAGTAACATTATTGTTTCGAGCAATTTAATGGGTTTGTCAGAGGAGTCCCATCCATTTGTCCACAACAAAGCCATCGGGCGCCGCGGCTGAGTGCGCCGCGCGGCGTGTAATTCGGCCATTAATCGCACGATTTGCCTCACACATCACACACCGCACATGGCCCGCGCACACAGTCAAACAATGCTGATGTCATCGCGTAACGCGCGTAATGTAAGTAATGAGCACACTGCATTATATTTCGTTACATTCATGTCATGGATAAAGTTGATTTGATGATAGATTTTATTATATTCTTGAATACCTACCTACTACCCAGAATTAAACTCCGTGGAATATCACTCCCCATGTTATTTGTCATATTTGTTGCCCAACGTTGCGTTTGGTTCACCTGTGGAATCTTCTACCCCTACTTCTACCACTGTTGTCGTTTCCCGGGTCTTTTTTGGAGATTTTGAGAAATGATCTTTTTATTGCACATTTTTTATACGCGGAAAGTTAGAAACCATTTTGTGAGTTCAATAGGACAAGAGAAAGATTTACTAGAACTATAGACAGTAAACCATGGTTTGTTGATACGAAAGAATCCCTGATATTGCTCGCAGAAGCCGAAGGAAGCCGTCATTAAGTCTCCGGTTCAAAAAACCTTTAGAAATGTTAAAGCATGATTATTATAGTGGGATTTAGTGATAACTTAAGACTCATAAAATCTAGTATTGAAGCTGGCAACAACAGGCAGGTAGGCGCGATGTGTGGGCGCATCCACGCATCAGATGAGAGCATGCACCGCATTGGGATCCGCAACCCTGTGCGTGTGTGCCTCATCCCGCCCCACCTGTTGTATGCTGACCTCGTCGGCCCTATTACGAATTGTAACGCTAGCCCGAACTAGATTACCTCATTTTAATATATCACTCGTGTTCCTATTGCCATTGTAGAATGAAAAGCGTGTTATAAATAGCTACTCGGATTTCTAATTTTATTATTGCCGTTTCCGAGGAATTCTATCTAACGGAATACTAGCCGACAACAATAATGTTTTTAACTATCACTTTTAATTTTACACTGATAAATTATACGTAGTTTTACTAAACTTAAATTCTTATGTTTGTTATCATATTAATTGCGTTCAAGTGGCTTCTATAAGTTGCTTACGCTTACGAATTAAATGTCTATGGTTGAATGATATCAATTGGCTGCAATCATTGGATAAGACAGCCAGGGATCACGCTTCTTCAATTTAAAATGACAACACTAAATATGAGCAAACCATACGATAAACGTTTAATAACCGCTTAGTTATGATAATTTGAAGTTTACACGAGTCATACTGAGGCTTATAAAAATAATGCAAAGTAAAGAGATAAACGAGCACGCAAAGATAAGGGGCGTACATGTTTGTTTTGAGGCGCGCGACGTATCCGCATTGTGAGACCAGGGGGCGCCCGCGCCGGGGCGGGCCTTAGGACAGGTTGCATTACCACAGACTACTGTTGCGCAGGCATTGTCAACTATGGCAATCTCAGGGCAATCAATACAGAAGTTTCCGGTTATTGGGCAATTTCTCCCTGTATCGTTATACCTGCCTAGTAAAGTATTGTAATAATTTGACTTTCTACAAGAATGTTTAGTTGCAGTGATGTGAGATAAAGAACCAACAGTATTCCTAGAAGTCATGTGCAAATTTCTAATACAGCTTACAAATATTGGCGCTACTGAAAGTTGATGTCAAAACCGCAAATAAATGAGATATAATTAATGATGATAACAACATCGACACGCCACAAGATAATGAAACAGTATTAGAAAGCGAACTGAAGAAATTGTTACTGTCAAAAGTTCGTCAAAAGCAATTTCTCCACACGAAACCTGTCCGTTAAGAACAATGGCAGCGCGGCCACGATCTGGTACTAACAGCTAATAAACGACGAGCACAGTTCGCACTTCCACATTAACAACTTGTTAAACCAGTTGGCAGACCTGACAGTGATTACGATGCTTGTACTGCAAAAACTAATGACAACAATTCAAAAGCAGAACACTTTAAATTGAAAACCTGTAGTAGAAGTAATAAATAAATCTACACAATACTTGTAATAAGTACCTATGCAATAAAATAAAGTCGTAGGTAATTACTCGCTTCAGAAATACCCACTTTCGATAGCTCATTTTGAATAGTTTATTCATTTCATAGATATCGTACGACGAAACACATAGCAACATCGATAAAATAATTTCAAGAACAAACAAATCGGTGAATCCAAGGACGTTCTAGCTCGGCTTCAATCACCTTTGATTTGGGGTCGAAAGTGGAAAAAGTTCACACAATAGACATTCCGACGGTGGGAACGGACACGTTGCGTAATCAATTGTTCGTCGACAATGAAAATGCGCTTCTCTTGTACTGAATGTCGGGTAACCTCAATTGTCTATTTTGTTTACTTTCATATTATGCTGGATGGTGGAGTGCTATAAATAAAATCTTGTTAACCTCAACAACCTGGGCTAATCGATTGCGAAGTAACACAAGGCAATAAGCAATCCGACGCTGGAGATTTATGAGCCAATCGTAGTTACGTATAATGTAAAATCGATCCGGTTCCTAATGTGCGTGTGCAACGAACACAACACAATCGATTCCCAGAGGACCGGTGGTTTTTACGAGACCGCAACTCGCAACGCACATCTAATACGAACACAGATGATGTCAGTGCGGTGTTATTGTTACTGGACAATGCATATTATATTGGTTTACATAATAATGTAGCAGTACAACCACGTGTTCTAACTTCTCTATACGACAAATACACGAAAAATTACTAAAAAAAATTGCAGCGTTTTTACGAATTAGTCGTATCGAACATGTGAAAATAAAACGTAAAATTTTCACCGACAGGAACAACAAATTAGCATGCATATCTAGTGCTCGCCAGCGACAGAGAATTATAAACAGTGCTGACATCATCGCCGGCTGATACCGCTAGTAACAGCATTATCTTAATAAACGTTCACCTTGAATAGCTTGCTGAGCATACGGATTTTGAATGATTTGAGGAAAACTCACTTATGAATCTTTTTTGGGTCAGGGTATAAAAATGCGTATTGCAACTACGTAAGTATCTACGTCAAATGAACATTATCACCATTTTCAAGCACGTAAGTTAGAAGTTGGTTAAAATTGAAAACTATCATTAGTAGAAACATCAAAAGCATGCTAATGTAGATTACGTCAGCCCAACACAGGCTGTTCCAACAGACATAGTAAATAAACATGGTTGGAACGTCCTCGGTTGTGTTGCAATGGTTCGAGAGCAACAACATGCACGATCCCATGTGGGTGACACAATAAAAGCGAGTGTAACCTGTCTGTCGCCCGCGAGCCGCAAAAAGTACACAGAGATGACATCACCACTGATAGCGTTAAATAATGCCAAGGGCGATCGCGTCACCGCACTTTACGTCCAACACGCTACAGATTACCAATTTGCTTCTATAAAATAAATAAATTACAGTAATGAAGTTTAATTTCAATAAAGAGGACTTTTTTAGTTTAGTATTTATTTTAAAGATAAAACTTTTGCTCTACATGAACCTAGTCATTATTTTAATGCCCCTAAATATGTAAAATTTCTTTTAAAATCTCACAATCCTTGAGACAACTAACCCTAACCGATCAGGTGAAATCGTTGGGACATATTTCGTAATTCCATAGGCGTGGCCACTCGAATCGAAACCCATCATCGTGTATCTTACTCGATTAGATAAGACAAGACAAGCAGGGCAGCAGTTATGGCGATGAATTTTAATTTGATGATATTGATGACTAATAAGATTGTTCTATAAATGGAATTGCTCCGACGGCACGTGGCCGAAGCGCGTGTCGTCGTCAGCGCCTCCACTGCTGACTTCGCTGAGCAAACTGATTCGCGTGCTGCACGAGATTATACCAAGGACCGAACAGAGGTCGTCGGCCCCGCTGCAGTATTCTTGTTGACAAAAAGTACTAAAACTTTTTCCACTGATTCACTCCTTCAATGACCTTTAGTACATAGTATCTATAAGTCAATAACCTCCTTTTTTGAAGTCGGTTAGCAAGCAATCGTCCTAAAAAGAAACAAATTAATAGAACTGATCTATAGTAGTACTCAATCAACTAGATATATTTACTTAAATAATAAATCGTTATTTATATAGATGTAAATCCAAAAGATGCTATTTGCTAGATTATAGGATTAGAAAACATTGTAATACGTAGACGGAAGGCGACAGCCGGTGATGTTGATTAGTTCGGCCCAATTCCCCGCGTGGTCCGCGCGTCCACTCCTCACCGCCTCATTGGCGAGGCTACGGTGACGCTTTAAACTTTAAAGGAATGTCACTTAAACGAATTTTAAGACAGATTCAATAAGATACAATTGTCATTGCGCAGCTCGCTCGGTTGAGGACATTTATAAAGTAGGTTTTTGTTTTGTCCAGAACGTAATGCAAGATTGTTGGGATCCAATTAGTTTACATTATTTGTAGACGGTTTAGAAGTCATCCGGTTTGTTTGGGAGAGTCTATATCATCAATCTATGTTATTAAAATTGTTCGGTTAAAAACGACGGGACAGGGACATTTTCTTGGAAGCGCTAATAAGAATTTAAACAACAAAGGAAGCTACACGCGTCCACTAATTACTGCAATTGACACAAATTCCGACAAGGGAAACGGCATTATTGCCTCTATTAATATACAATTGTATTGAACTTGCTAATTATATTTTAAATGCTTTAGTAATTCTACAATGAAGTCTTCTCTCATGTTAAATTAGGTTCAACATACCGTGTTTATTAAATGAATATGATGAAATTCCGGTAATAAATGTAGCATACAAAAGTTTATGGTAGTTTAATGGTGCACTCGGCATTTAAAACTAAGAGCATTTCCATCTTGAGCCGCACATTCCGCGCGCCGGACACACCACACATTCATTGGATGCTGTCCAAGCGGCAATCGGACCACTATACATAGAGCAGGATCAAATCGAATGCTCCTTTAGAATAAAAGCAACAGAGGAGGCCGACGCCGGAGCCGACGGCGGTCCTGTCGCCGTCACGCTCGCGGTCGACGACCGACGCGACGGTGAGCTGCCACGAGCTATTACTGCCATTAGTGGAGCTGCTGACATATACACGCTAAGGGATACTTATCAGGAATTTGGTCTAATTCCATTGGCCATTGCAGACAACAATGTAGTAGCAGTGACGATAAATTAAGATTTGCTTCGCAGGCGAAACAGTTTAAGTGAAACAGAATCATAATTTTTTAACGTGTTATATCGATTTCAATAAAAGAAGTTTTGATCGTCATCCATCCAATCAGGTGAACGAATGTTCTCAAGAAGATAGCTGTGTCCGCTGCGTTTGGTTGACTTTGTCCTATGTCGCATGGTCGGTCATTTAAATCCCCATCAAAGTTTAAAGATAGATGCTTAAGTGATCGTCGCTTCTTTAAATTTTGTGAGGTTAGATTATACTCATATCCTCTAGTTAACGAAATCAAAATAAGTACGCTATTTGATGATGATACCTACTGTACTAATGATACCTACTGTGGGAATAGATACTCTTATCGCTAAATCAAGACGAATTCTTAAGTAGGCTTGGTATAATAACAACCTAACGGATCTAATATATCTTCGTAGATTTAGTATGAAATCCACGCGTAAGCTTAACAATAGAGATCTTGTTATATCTCTCTACCGTAAGATCTCATCCACACAATGAATAAATTTCATGCAAAATTAGAATTTTAGGCCAAAGCTTGAACTTTGCATATGCCTTGCATACACCTACGGGAAGCAAACTAAAGTTTGAATCAGTGAAACCTCAATGAGATTAATTCATATACCTATGGGCTGAGTTATTATAATAATACATGAAGATAGAGGTAAAGAAAATGCAGCCGTTCTGCGGTAAAATGGTATGCGGAAAAAATAACACTAATTGAGATGTTTACAATATAATCCTAAAATTACACTGAAATGATAAAATTGCTCTTAATCATAATAAAGGACGATATCAATACTATTTCGATTACGGAAGTAAGTGCTTCCGGGAATTAATACAATTGCATTTTCCACTGCTTTAGCAAAGCGGATTGAAGCGGCAAGGAATGGCTTCCTCGAGGAAATACATAATATGTTCAATGGTCCGTGATATGAACCAATATTAATACGTTTGGTTCAATAATTGCAGCGGTTGAATTAACAACACACTCATTCATTCACAGAAATCGTAAAACCCAATTGTAAGTCCCAAATCTTACAGGCATCTGTTATTTTTTAACTAAGTATTCAAATTCGATTCATTTTCATCTATTTTCTTCACATGCTACTTGTTATTTCTAATTAGATTATAATCCAAAAAGTAAAATGAGCCATTCTAATTTCAGAATATTATAAATTCAGATCCTATAATAATAATGAGCAATTCTTATTTCAGAATATTATAAATTCAACTATGAAATGCGAATGTCTAACAAGAAACAACTTGGAAACGATAATGACAGACGTAATGAATATTAAATGAGCTGTAATGTTAACGACCCTTTAATAATACCGAATACCGATCAAACTGCGACTGCCACCAACGTGTGCCTCGTCAGCAAGGCTACGGAACGTAAATAAACAAATAACTATATGCAATGGTAGGCATAACTGTATCGCTTTAATTAAAATTGCATCAATAACATGTTAACTCGAAACACAATAAGCAATTGATCACGAAACGATTTTAACGATTACGCAAGCAACGCGCTCAGCAAAACAATGGCGGTTGAACCTTGTCGTTCCATAATAGAGTTCGTAAACCTGAACATGTTACTCTCGTAGATGACGTTACGGTTTCAAACGAAAATGAGTTCGCTCGGTGTTGGCCGAAATGTATTGTTTGATTTATGATTCGATCCAGGAAACATGTGGATAAAAAACACGAACAAAACCGGCCGCGCGCCGCCGCCACCAGCAATCGCTACTAAACCGGACCATTAGCGACGGATCCAAATCGCATCTATTAAAGTGATTCATGGCATCCTTAAATATCTATTACTATCTTTAGTTACAGCCACGAATTATCGCCCGTCTGCTTTATGATATACAGTTAAGTAATATCAAAATATTGGAGATTAAAATCTGCAAGTTTAAAATATTGCCTACCCAAACAATTTTACGAGCATTGATACTTACATTGTGAAAATGAAAACAGTCAAAATAAACGTAACAAACTCGTTGACGCTGACGACAGAGACGCAGTCACCGGACAAACGATCAGTGACATAACAAGCGACACGGAAGTGGACGAGCGCACCGTTACAGTTACAGCGCACCCCATAGAACACAGCGGCACGCGGTCACATCCCGTACGTAGTGCTATCGGCACTCGTGTCGACGACTGTGTCGGGACAGAGGAAGTGCCAATAACATGATTGTATAGGACTAATGGTGAAACATGCGGTGAATTTACTACGAAGCGATACAATCGGCGATTTATTTCTAACATTATGAAAGTTTAGAAAACATGTTATACTTACAGAAATAATGAGTAGGTACGGAGATTGGATCATATTTGTAAGGGTCACGTAATTTGAATGCAGAATACGAAAAGTTAAGTTTGGGTAAATAAAATAAGTACATGACAATAACGATAGAATATCACATACTTAAACAGACCTAAAATCTTACAAATGTTTGTAAAAATCAAGTTAAGTATAACGTGTTTGTGTAAACAAAGTCGTCCATTCCGTATACATAGTTGGTTTAATTTGATTCACACGAAGCGACGCCGCGATGTCCGGAACTATAATATTGTGGGAACACGTCAGGAATATAATGGTATGTGCTCGCGTCACACGTGACCCAGTAACTCTACGATTTGATTATTTTTTATGTTAAAAGTCGACAAACGAGTAGACGCACCAACTGATGGCAAGTGTCCACCTGTGAACATCAGCCATACCAAAGGCATAACCGCTGTTTTTCCGGCCAATAAAGAAGGAAGAGGACGAAAGTAAGTGCTGACTCTCATGCTATAAGGCTGAAAATAACAAATCGTTTGGCGACCGACGCAAGCGAGAGGGTGGTAGCTAGCAGTCTGAACTGAACTCTACCTCTCAGGAGTAGCCGGATCCTATCGCCTCTTACGATGCCCTGCTAGCATAGGAATAGTGTAAGTAATCTAGGTAAATTCTGATGTTGTGGTTTTTGTTCTCAGTATAGGTGGTTGTGATGAGATAACAATTGTGTAGCGTTATATCATATACGCGTGGTGATTCATGCCTGCCTTCATTACGAATACAATTCTACATGCAGATAATATCGAAACCAAGAAAACAAAATTTGTACAAAGCGTGGGAAATGCGAATCAGATAAGAATCAGGAATCCTGAATCCGGCAGCTATTATTCAGCTCATATCTTAAATCTCAAGGCAGTAAATAACATTCCAAATATAGAGATAAAAGCATATAAAGCAGTTAAATATGATACCTAGGTATCGTAATAAACAAATAGACAAAATAGTGTCCGTAGTATTATTAGTACTTATTATCATAACACATCAATGTATACTCGTTTACATCGGTTTAACCGGCCGCTGTGTATCCATTACTAAAACAATACGAAATTGTCGACATTCCGCACATAATTCGAGTCTTTGATACACATGGCGGTAGAACAAAACATCCAGGCGGCGGGTCGCATGAGGTTGCTAAGGGGAAGTCGGTTGGGCGGCTGCCAACCCACCCGCATACGTTACGAATGAGGCAACAGGTGCCGAGGAATGTAAATCCAGAATGGATTCCGTGAAAATTGAACATAAATGGAGTATATTGCTAAACTTATAGGGCAATGGATCACAGGAGAAAGTCCCAAAATTTAACAAGCCGGTCGGTTCATTAACACTTATAAGTTATTTGTACATACGTACTTCTTATCGTTTCGAAATCAATTCCATATTATTAATATTATCTCCTTCGCTTTCTCTGTTATCGTAAACGCCTACACTGAATCTAAATAAAACGTATGCCCTGAGGCATTACCGGCACCAGTGCAGCGCGCGGCGGCTCCAATATTACAGAAGTTTATAATTTCACTTGAAATATTGCTGTCCTACGTCCATGTAGCAATTTGAAGTAGTTCGTAATCGTTTGCCACTCACGACCTCCAACGTGAACTAGTGATACCAGGAATTTTTAGTACTACCAACTTTCTTTATAAGATACGATATATGTATGAATTTCAATAATTGGCATTGATAACAAGGGCCAGTCGTGTACTCAGAATTAAATTAATTCAAGGCAAAAGGGCATGTAAAGGCAAATTACAGCCAGCAACGAAATCATCATCCAAATAAAATGATAAAATTAGATAGAAAATCATATTATTTCCAATGATAACATTTCGCTTTCAACATATTTGTTCTCTTGTGTTTGTTCCTAATGCTACATTGTTACTTGAGTTTACTTTGAAATATGTATGTATCTACCTACTCAGTATATTCATTCAGTAATGTTAAGTGATGGCATAATTGACAATTTAATCGCTTAGCGTTATTTCATTACTGTCGTACCAAGACGCAATTTCCAGCAACGCGATACCGTGGCCGCAAATAATGGGTAACCATGCATCTAACGTAACTGTACTTAAGTCGGTTCCAAAGTGGATTATACATCTTCGGGCCAGATAGGAGCAGTAAGATATCAAGTTATCGCCGCTATCTGTTGAGGATTTCTTGGATATACGAGTATATCATGAACGAGTTATCAACCGCGATGGCGACGTCTGACTATTAACTGAACGTGGTACAGATAATTCAGAAATTGTTAAAGATTCTCTTACCCTAACAATATGAACTCTATAAAACAAACTAACCGACGTTAAGTAGGACACGAGCGACGAGCGTGTCACTAACGAGCGTCAACGAGGATTTACGGCAACTCCACAAAATGGTTCATTTCCCACGCACACACGCGCACCTCGGCAAGGTACAGTACTCCGGCTACACGCGGCGAAAGGCGTTGACAGCTATTACATAAGGCGGCCAATTGACCCCGATGACGCATGGTCGGAGAGCGGG
>DWJQ01000618.1:0-13457 GCA_018248915.1 Hesperia meskei straton
TGGTAAGTTTGTGACCCCATAACTTCGTGTTGCGTAAACCGATTTTGATAATTCTGTATTTCCTTGAAAGCTGGTGCTTTTGGTACGGTCCCATATAAATTTGAGCGACATCTGACAAGTAGTTTCGAATTAACTTGAATAATGTGTAAGGACGTTTTATAGTGTGTACTTATGGTTTTTTTAATTAATTTTTACTGAGTATTTAAATTTTAATGATTCTCTTTTTATTTCAAAGCTGGTACTTGCATTGTAGTCTCATATAAATTTGAACGGCATCTGACTGAAATTTTCGGTAACTCGCAGTTACGTAGCGAGCGCGTTTTGTCACTTAAAACTCGCACTCAGGCCACGATAATCACCAACACACCGAACACATTCGAATAACGAAATACAAAAGCTCGCGTAAGTTAATTTACGTACAACTTGTATATTTCATAATATATGCAATATTCTACCTACCCCAGACGTACGGACAGATGGCGGTTCTGTTTCAAAAGGTCCGTACTTTAGGTGTTCATTAAAATCTGTCTGATATCGTCCTGTAATCCGAATTTCAATTTAGATTTGGGCCCCAGACAGCCACATCTTAACAAGATCTAAATGGAATTTCTGAACCTACATTACGATTGCTAATTTGTGTCATGCTGGACACGATATGATTACAACATAAAGCACCAGATCTTTTTATTAGATACATACCAATTTTTATGTACATAAGTAAAACATACGTAATCGTGTTGAAATATTTGCAGCTCAAAGTTTCAATTTAAATAAAGTTGAAGAGATTTTTTGTGTATTTGAAGGAGTTTAAAGGTTTGCTCTTTTAAGGCGAATTTTTTGCAATTTTGGATCCATTGAGAACCTTTAAGGAAGCGTTACCACAGCTATACTGTTTCTTCTTTTCTCATATTCACGCATACGATGATCACATCACAAGGAAAACGTCACTATGATCGAAATCTCATTTGGACGACAAAATATCGTACGAGTGAATGAAGCTGTATTGAAATTGCACTCACCTCTGTCATAGTTTTATCGTGCTATGTCGTAAACAAATAGACATTTAAGTACATAAAGGTATATAGCACATAAGTAATACAGCATTTGGAAAGTGCAGACAATAGCAGACTGACACAACCTTGCAAATGCATTTGTCTTGTCGGAATCATGGCGGAGACGGCATACGGCACCGGAACTTCCGCGACAAGAATTAACGTCCCGTATATTAATTTCGGACTTCGCGTTCTACTTTATTAGAATACGTATAACTTATCTGTGCTTTAAATTTAACCTTTGTATGATTTCGCTGCAAAAGCAATGATAAGCTTCACGCCCGTATTCCGGGTCTAAAACTGGTTTTTAAGTAACATCCTTATTTAAATTAAAATAAATGATCAGTTACTTCATATTACGGTTTCTGCTCATTGGACAAATTCTGGTCATTGATAAATGGCCCTAATTTAGGGCCAAAATCCACAATATTTGCAAGGATGCGGATTGGTGAAAGCGTTAATCATTGTTACCTAACTGCAAATAAGTATACATTATTAGGTTCTATGAAATGATGTCTTAAATATCTAGATTGAGCGTCGCCCTACAATGAAAACAAAAAAAAACAAGGCAACATTATCAAGCTTGTGTGCGTGCAGGCGATGTTTTTCACGTTCATTTGTTGTATATGTGTGCGTAATCTGTGCGTAATGATCATGGAGAGGAGACGGCCTAAGCAACTGTGCACTGTAACTCAACTAGGTCCTGACGTCATCACAGTGGGCGAGACCGGTCAGTCTACTGACGGTGCTCACCAAATAAATTTCTATTTGACGTTAGATGGCGACACTTTGTATCAAGGGAAATAAAAATGCATAGGTGCGTAGAGCTAACAATTACTTTCATAGAAAAATAGACATACAACGTCTCCTCTCTATATTTGCTCCATGCCCGTAATATTCAATAACAGATGCTTACACCCTAAACTCCACATTTACACTATGATTTCTGAAGAGCCAACCTAACCCAACAACTCTCAAGAAATGGAAGTTCCACTGCTACATCAGTCAACGAGAAATTAAGTTAACCTATCCACCTTATGTTTGAAGAAGCGATATAAAAGATCTTTCTTCGCTGCAAAGACATCTTCACAATAATGAATTACACGCGTACATTACGTACATTATGCAGGAGGTTATTACGGAGCAGTCGACACACCCGTCACATACCATTCGGCTGCCACGTGACTGTGGGGACATTTGTCACGGCCCGTCCCGCCGTTGCCGTCCGTCATCAGCCCTTGAGTGCGAGGAATACGCTGGCGCAGAGAGAAGGTATCGCAGAACTACGTTATTGGAATCTAGGCTTTTTGTTATCACTTTGTTCTTTAACAACGGGCTGCTTTAGAACTATCCCCGGTGCGCACTTAAGACATTTTAATGTAGATAATGATTTAATTTTTAAAACTTACATTACAATTAAATTATCACTGGCTTCGATAATAATTATCACCACAAGAAAACCTGCACTTCCGAGAGTTCTTCTTACTTAAAGGTGCTTAAGTGTCAATTCCCCCTTTACCTTGTGCCCCTCTAAAAAACTCGAGCACAACTCTGGGACAGTTATAGATTACAAACCTATCGTATTACCTTCACCGACAACTTTTTAACACAATATATTTTTTCGTCAAACAGTTGATGTACACACCAACATCGATATGTTTGTGTACACATAGATGTAGCATACACTGACGCTATGTGTGTACACCACTTTCCTGACATGTACCGACGTAACATAAAACACACACAAATGTTTTCGTTAAATATAACAGCGTTACTTAAGTATATCAATCCTTGGTTGACTGACCAGTCTGTGGACTGTGTACTCTTTGAGATCTCTCAAGCATCCCGAGGTATCTGATTATTGCCCATTCCACCGGTCGCAAGTGTCGTGTTAAAATATTGCCGAATATTACCGGACGCGCGCCGAATATTACACGGCATTACGGGTGTAATAATTCCGGTATCCGTTACGACACTTTGAGGACCGCTGTGCGTTTAATGTTTCTAACCTCTTAATAGTCGACACGTAAAGGATGTTTTAGTTTTGGTTCCAAATACTCGTAAAATAATGTGTCAAAACATAGGACGGTTGTTTGACTTCTGTAACTCTTGTCTCTATCTATGCTTCCTTCTCACACTTAATTCGCTGAAACAATTTAGATATTGATATATGGATAGCTTGTGACATCAGAAAGAACTAAGGACGTGTTTATCCTGGAAATCATTCCTTAAATTGGTAAAAAGGGGAGGAAGATATATAAACACATTTACAACATTAGGTAATTTTTTCGTTTCCAACCTATTTATACCCGCATAATATTTAAAACTCTCTATTATTCATATGATATTATATTATGTATAAAGACACTGCGTATACAGGTTCTTAAACAAACGCGTTAATAATATTATCAAGGCTATTAGGAGCTCATAACGCTAAGACATGTTAATGTCTCCGCTACCCCACAACACCGCGTCGTTACACTCATCCACGTCATTATGCGAGCCTGGTAACGAAATAACCTATTTACGAATACATCTCAACGTAAAATGGTCTTAATGTAGATACACAAATATATAATTACAATGAATACGTATGGGTATACTAGGCTTGGCTCTTTTGTTTTGTGATAACGACAGAGAGAGCCTGAGTTTTCTGGGCTATAATAGACAATAATCATGATAATATCTCGCTAATGGTCTTTTAAGACTTCAAAAAGGAGGTGTTTAATGCGTCGCGTATATCTTTATTACATACTTGAAACATAAAGTAAATAATGCAAACGAACAGACAAAAATCTCTCACGAGTAAACGTCAGCCGTCTTTATAACATTGCCACAAACTTATCTGACCCGGTGGCCAAAATTGGAACTAATGCAAATGTTATACTGTTCTCAGACAAACACAAAGAAAGTACCGCCCCTCTTGCCGGGTCAGATAAGTTTATGGCACTGTATACACAACTTAAAAAAATAACCGTCTTCAATTTCGATAATTACAGATAACGCAAAAACTGCTCGAAAAAAATAAGACCTCGAAATATAAAAATTTGAATTTTCGACGGAATCTCTCGCATGCAGATCATTAAAATCATAAGGGTTAACAAAATGGTACTGTTATGAGCCAAAGAGCATTTGGCTAATATTTTATACAAATAGCCATTCGACCCGACAGTTACAATTATCTTTTTGCGTCATAACACTCGCGCGCTGATGGGGCTGGAGTTAGTCGCGACCCCTTTTAGCCACGCTCGTCCGTTATATAGGGGTAAGTGAGTTCTATAAATCACGTTCTACGTGATAACGTAATTATACACATGAAACAATTCTAGCTGATGGATGTCCGTCCGTACATCTATTAAAAAATTCAAAAGTTATTTTATTTGAATGGCCAATCTCAGGAATTTTTGTATTGAATAAGTAGTCCATTTATCGAGTAAGGGTAGGTATAAACCCGCGCTCAGTATGCTAAGATGGGTTGAGATAATGATGATGATGAAATGGTTAGTAAGTTTGTTTGTTACAAGTTTTGCATGTTGATTTGCATGTCGAAAGTTTTAGTTCATAAATAATATTAATTTAAAAAAAGTTCTCTAAACTTCTAAACGTTTTTGGCGCCACGCTCGAACAGTCAGACTTGGAGACAACTTCACGCCTTTATTTTATCGGGGGTTAAAAGAACAGTAATTCTCAGCAACGTACCTCTATTTGTAGTCGCATGATCGCGTCAGGTTCACAGAAGTGTGCAGGTAGCGTGGGCGTCATTAAACCGTGATGATTGCGTTACCGCAGCGAGCATGCGTTAATGCGTTAATAATCAACTAGTATACAGAACGCGTTGACTTGAAAACACTATGTAAGTGTGTAACTTAACACGTCAAAAGAATTATCGTTTGTGGGGCCGGGAATGACTGAATTGTTATTCTACCCCTTGCAAGGTTTTCCTTCATCGTAATAATGAATTTAGTGGAAATATAGAATAAGCTGTTTTATGAAGATAAAGCCTATTATATTAGAACATTATTTGAAGCTCAACAGGTTTGCAAATGATGTTGTAAGATTTTAAACCAAAATTCTGCATCGTTAATAATTATTGTAAAAGTTAAAACTAAGAACAATAAATTACCTCAGGACCAAAAGAATTTTGTGAAAAAATAAATCTAAATACTATACTATAGTCTATCTATTGTTACTTTGTACATATCAAACCAAGACCACAACATTATGTATTCAATTAGCAGGTTTTGAGATAAGCAACGAGTAAAATTCCTTGCCTCGTCCGCAGTCATTAGAATTTAGATCAACAAATATAATAATTTTGCAAACAACAGCCCACATAAATTTGCAATACGCAGGTTTGATTAAATCATTCAGTAATGAGGAAATCGGGAAATTTATATCTAAATCAATATAATTGTTATCTGTTTGCCGTGACGCAGCAACACAACGTTTAATCATTAATGCGCGTTTTGTGTACGTATTAGGCACCATACAGGTGAAGCGGTTCTAACGACGCGCTTAAAAAACCAAAGAGGTTTGCTGGTATGTGCGCTGTTATTCCGCCAGTTACATACACATCGAAAACGTACTTACATATTGTATTCAAGTAATTATAGCATCCTCTGAAAAAATCGGTCATTCATTCAAGTAGGTACATACACTGCTAGACAAAACACACAAACCTAGACTTTAAAGTTTAAAAGCAATAGTCTCATGAATATCGTAAAGCAGAACGTGAAGGGTTTATTTATGTGCAGACATTTATTACTTGGTGGCATAATAAAACCCCCATCAAATTTACACTTAGCGCGACGATACGGATACTAGTGACGAGTCGCGCCGATCGGCTGCGATCGTAAAATTAGAATGATTGTATATCATAGTGTAAAATCTCGAACAATCCATTAACTACACAAAAATTAGAATTTTAACTAATTTATAAACGCTAAATGGAACTCTCTCCTTCAGGGCCGGCGTTGCATTGGTACCTCCCCTGGTGTTGCTTGTGTCCATGGTGCTGTGACGATGGCCACTTACTGTCAGGTGGCTCGTCCGCTTTTTCGTCAACCCTTCAGGCTATAAAAAAATAACTACATATTATACTCATGCACCGTCTTACAAACTTTAATTTCTAGGGGCATTTTTAGATCCGCCATCAATCTTAAATCTACCTTAATTATAACGAATTGCAGATCGAATTATAAACATAATTTTGACGACCCTGTAGCCTAGTTGGTACCCTGCCTGCGACGCGACGGGTCCCGGGTTCGATTCCCGGCCGGAGCAGACATTTATGTGGCAGATAAATATTTGTACTCGGGTCATGGGTGTAATTGTAATGTGTTATATGTGTAGTCCATGCCACCCGCAACACAGGTGCCTAGTAACCTACTGCGGGGGTGTGAATGTGTTAGCGTTTATAATATAGGGAGATTTAGTTTCTTCTTGTTGTCAGTAAAGCATTTTCAAAACATTTTCAGACGACATTATGATATGCACACACTATGTTTAATCATAATTATATTTGAATAAGAAAAGATAAAGGTCAATATACACTGGTCGCTACAAAAATAGACACAGATGATGAGGGCACTCTTCTCGAGGTTGGCAAAAATAGGCCAAGTCCCGTGGAGAACTTAAAAGCTCACCGTGAGACGATGAGATCGCAAAGTGCACGTGCATAATTATTACACCCGCGAACATCAGATCAGAGGCGTGTTGTTGGAACTCTGCTTTTGCCTTTAACCCATTTGCACCGTTCCATGAATTATACCTCGCTTGGGATCACGTATACTGTAGACTTAGTCCGTTATAATAGACCATCTATATGAATGATGTAACTGTGAACCATTGATGAAAGTAGGTACGTGGAATACGAGTATAATATTGAGAAGAACTTTTATAAAACCTGTAAAACCATGCCAAAGGCTTTTAAAATTACACTTTACATTTATTGTATTTCAATAGATTCCCAATTTGAAAATGTATGCCAACTTAATCTTTTTCGTTTCACAAAATCTTTTTTTCGGAACATTTTTATTGAAATATTTATTGAAATACATAGCAAAATACAAAAACGAAATATACATAGTTGGTCCTCTATACTTCATACTACCATGTGTGTTATGAGGTCTAGTCTCTTCTGTTAAATAGCAGTAATTGTTGTTTTCACTTAAACATTATCTAAGAGGTGTGTGTGTGTGCGCGCGTGTGTTTGTGTGTGTGCGTGTGTGTGTGTGCACGCACGTGTGTGTGGGTGTGTGTGTGCGTTATGTCTCTAATCTAATCCCTAATCTAATTCACACCAAACCAAAAGAAATTTCACTTCAAAGTAAAAAAAAGAACCATTATTTTTACTCTGTACAAGATCAAAGTTTATGGAGGTACAGCGTCAGATTTTTAAACTGACGATACCCATTGCTTTGTGGGAGCGACAGCGCAATTTGGTATCTGTTTGAGCAGATGCTCTTAGGTGCTGCCGAGGTTTGCGCTTTGCTTCTGTCGTCCCGTCTCATTAATCAGGATAAGTGCGGGCATTTTATAAATGGAGTAACGACCTCAACAAGACAGTCCAAATCTGCCGGATTTTAAAGGTTCAGTTACGTAACTTGTCAACAGTGATTATGTACAGGTTTTTTTATTTGTTCATTCAGGTACCAACCCTTCAGCTGTTACTGTTAGTGTCGCGCGTGATACTTTTACTAAGTTACCAAAGTATCTAAAGAAATAGCCGTCATCGCCGTTATATTATTATAACGGTTATTCGTTGTTATTCCTGGTTCAATATACACATTCATAAGTGTATTGTAAAATAGCTGCGTGATTTTGAATTGGAATTATCTAACCTTTGAGTTCCAGTTTCTGAAATCTGAGTTGGAATGCTACATTTGTTAGAAAATTCAAGGCGACCTAAATAAATAACGGGAGGTACCCTTCAAGACAGTAACCTTGGCTGCACGACACGAAGGGTCTACGGATAACCTACCGACATAATGTTCCTTATACACATTATATAGGAAGAGAATCGGCAGTCGACTTGTGCATGATACAACAGCTCCCGACGACCGCAGTCAGACTGCGGGGGAATAAAACATTTGGTACAATGTTTTATTTTAATATTCTACTAACATTAGATATTTAGTATTTCTAGTTGATTCTATTATAAATTTAGGAGGCTTAATGGCTACACTGGTAAATATATAAAGAATGGTCTGGATTTGAGATGAAGAAAACGATTTGTATGCTTGTTTTCAGCGCTCAATTTTCTCCAAAACAAAGTCTTGAGACTTTTAAATGATTTCCCGTTGCTTTTTATACATTTCTTCAATAAACATGCCACAACCCTACCCCCGTTAAAAAACTTTCTGCTCGATCAACAGCCACTCTGTATGCCTCATGAAATAATAATTAATACATGACACAGTAGGAAGGGCCGCCCCCTACAGGCAGTTTGTCCCGAGGCGCAAACTTTTAATTAGACATACCTTACATTATATTATTCAAGTACGACCCTATCCTGAAGGTGTGATGCAAAAATTACACAAGGGAACGAATTATAAACTTTCATCAACTTTGCAAATGTTTTCGTTGCTTTAGTTAAAACACATGCGTCATTAGCATTAGTATATGTCAGAAAGTTAGTTTTCTCGGTAGTGTTTATATGTCTATTAAATATTCTAATGTAATAATTTCATCACCATCAATTTAAAGGGGTAATAACTCGAAAATTTCTATATGAATGAAATGATTCTTGAATATTTAATTATTCATTTCTAGTAAACGAATTATTAAATATTCATCATCATGAAAATTACTATGGCGATACAGTATGTCAATGACAGATAAAAAGCTTCAACATATTGTATAATTTATTAATGTTGAAGCATTATAATACATATGATCAAAATCCTTCAATTCAATCTCACGAAATCTTTGGTTAGCACCCCGACACGTAGTAAGTAATTATTCACGTGATACTTTATTCGCACGATAAATTTCAAGCTCAAAATAACTAAAGACGAAATTATATAATTATATTATTTATGTTCTTGTAAAAAACAAACTAGATTTACAGTACCGTATATACCTGAACCATAATAATATTTATATGATCCGACATAAAAATTCTATCACATAATTGAATTTTCATACTGTAGAAAGATTCAGTCAAATACATTAAATAAAAACAGTAAGATTCAGTCCATTAATATAAAAGTATCATTTTACTCAGTCAAAACATAAAATCGTCGCGGAATCAAATATATTATCATAATAAAAAACCAACGCCATGGCGGATTTAAAAGCTTCGGCGGTACTAATGGCGGTTCCATTAAAAGCATGAGTTAATCTCGAAAAAAAGTTTATTTTCGCGGAATAACATGCTGCGTCCATTTTATTCAGTTAAACTTAAAAGTGTACATATTCTGAGCTACAGTGTACCTAAGTGAGAATATTGACTTAGTTGACACAAGACTTTCTGCTATAAAATCTGTCTTAGAAGCTATTTGGTCTTACTTTAATGTATGTTTTTAGATTAAAGAATAATGACCTAGTATACTTTTTATATAGCTGTAATTGATATAGCTGAATACGTGATCAATGTTTCACAAGAATTACAATATACAAACAAAATTTTCAAGGCAACATATTCGGCTTGCCAGTTCTCACCAAAAATAAACCATTATTTTAACCTACACATAATTATTATATACACCAAGTACATACTATACATTATGCTATACATAAACCTATAAGGTCACAGGAATAAATTGCTGTAACTCATTTAGTAGCTAGCAAAGAAATAAAAACGCTTAAATGCACTCACATGTGGGATAAACATGATAGTGACTCTGCCTCTGCAAATTTGACCGCTGTTCATTTTGTGAACTTTGTGTTTACTTACTAAAATGTTTTATTTTCTTTATTAAATGTGTTTCGTACATATATTTTGTATTGTGTATTATGTATGTTTAGTTTTCTGTACTTCTCTTATCCCTAAAAAGACCATATCACACTTTTATGAAAAAGAGTAACAGATTTTTCTCTGCATGTATTGCTTAACAAGTTGTCATTTATACATATATTCATCGAATGTTAATAAGTCATGTTACAAGTGTATAATATAACTTCCTTTTATTAATGCTTTAGCAAATGATATTAAATTAATTCTTACGCACGACTGCATCCACGGAATATTTAAAGAAGAAGACGTTAAAGGGCTCAAGTAAACAATTTGAACCTAAGTTAGAGGACATTTATTTTTACACTCGTACAAACTTTCACCCCTTAAGGGGCTTAATTTTCAAATCTTACTTATAGCCCCCTGTATAAAGTTTGATGTTGCTAGGCTCTGTTGCTGAAGCTGAGTGTTGTCTGTCAGTCAGTGCCCGCGTTTTTAACCGATTCAAAAATAGGGCGGTACTCAATTCGTCTGTTTTTTTCTTATATGTATGTGTTACCTCAAAACTTCGTACTGGGTGAACCGATTTCGATAATTATTAAGACATTCGAAAGCTAATGACTGCCGTCTGGTCCCATTAAAATTTGAGCAACATTTGATAATCAGTTTTTGAGTTACTCTCAAATATGTGAATTTAATTTATGCTAACTTTTGACTGGGTATTCCGATTTTGTTTATTCTTTTTTTATTCAGAAGGTAGTGCTTGTCGTGTCTCTTAGAAATTGGAGCGACATCTGCCGAGTAGTTTTAGAGTTATCTCGACAATGAAGTCGGTGATTTTTTGTAAAAAGTTAGTTATATAAAGTGAATTGAATGCGGCCGCCAAAATGTTGCATGCCTCTGCAACGCCATGTCCAAACTCACTTGACCGTCGGAATTTATGCGGTGTCGGCGGCACGCGCCCGCACTCAGGGCGAACCATGTACTTTATTATATTCTATACGTTTATTCCTGTTTGCTTAATACATATTTGTATGATTCCTACAGGACTTGCAACGTGCCTGTATTCAAATATCGTGTTCTCTTTCTCTACGTGGGTTTGCTCATGTCGTATAGTTCATAGTGGTCGACGATGAATTTTCATGAGCTTCTCTGCTCATCTTCCATTTCAACCTACTACATATAAGAAAGTTCACAACGACTTATTTTTATATCGAGACATAATCCACTCAAGAAGTAGTCCAAACGCAATTTGTTCTAGACCAATCGAGATCTAGTCATAAAAATCTGACGAGTAGTTTTAGAGTCATCCCTAATAATGCATATTAATTTGACCAACTGCAATGACTATGTTTAATTCCTTAGATATCACTGTCGGTAGAGTTTTTTGTTTAAGGTATAAGTACATAAAAACCTTGAAGACTTCCTGTGGCGGAGAAGTAAGGGATTTGATGGAATATGTTACATAACTCAAAACTTCAGTTTAGTATTGCAGTTAAACAGTATTTCCATTTTGTCCACAAACAAAACACTACTTCAATTTGGAGAAAATCATGGAAAACATTGAAATTAAACGCCAACATTTTCGGCGTCTGGGAATTTCCTTTTTCCAAAAGAGACAAATTGCTGGCTGCAAGCCCATCTCAAGTAATGCACCAGCCTTACCACCACTTACATGTTATTACTTACATTTTAAATATGCCATACATTTTTAGGATCCTTTGGTGAGCAAAACTCGCCCACCGCAGGCTAATACGGCGTGCCTGTAGCTTTTAGCCCGGCTGAAGGTCTTAGGGCGCCCACAGACTGACTTCTGCACAACTTTAACTGTAATCAACCGATATAAAACTCTTCCATTACTGAGTGAGTGACAGACAACGCACAGCCGAAATGACTGAACGCAAGAAGCTGAAAGGCATACATGTTTCTTAGGGAGTACATGGAAGCACTACGAGAAGATTTTTGGAATTTCCTCCCCCAAAAGGATAAAAAGGAGGATAAAATGAAATAAATATTCTACAGCAATGGGAGAAAGCTTGTCTTATATAAACATCATACTAGGTAATAAATTAGAAGATTCGTTTTGTCTACGCCTCAAGGCGACCGCGCCGTAGCTCACGCCCATCAGCAGCCCGAGAAGCGAACCAAAAAGAACCGAGAAGAGAACCGAGAGGGGTAGCGTGAAGATCCATATCGAGTACCCTCGTAGTGATGCGTCACAGTCAGAAGGTCAATGACGGAAGACTCTTTGTCGGAACCAATGTGGTTCAGCACTTACCGGACCATGTGACGCACGTCTACGTCTCTTATCTGCTCTCTGCTCCACACCTCGAGGTCTCCGACGTCGAATTTGGAGGTTAAAACGAAGCCGTTTTAGTCGAAGTTCGTTTATATCGTCCCTTCGAGTGCGTGGCGACTATTTTACAACTCAATCATCAAAGTAGCCAGTGCGCAGTCGCCCTAAAGCTTTTAACAAAAATCAGCTCCGTTGCAAGCGAGGCAAATTACCTCGGTTTTGTGATTTTGATGTGATCAGTGTTTATAATAAGAAAATACTTTAATTTCAATGTTTTAAAAGTTTTTAGGAGTAATATTTATCACAAAAATCTACTCTTATTTAAGCACTTTTGGTCGCTGGCTTCCCACATGTGATGTTATCCCAAAACACTGAGTTCGACCCTGCTTTCCACGATTAAACTATCTTCTGTTAACGCGTCTTTTAACGGACGGTTTCATACTTTCACAATTCTATTTCGAACTATGGATCGCCCTCGCTTCGCTTCAGGAAGAATAAATGTTTTCAGATTTTTGCAACAAGCCTTCCTCGATAAATGTACTATCCAACACGAAACGATTTTTTTTCAATTCGCACTAGTCAGTAGTTTCTGAGTCTCTTGAACGGACTACGTTCAAACAAAAACTCTTCAGCTTTATAATATTAGTGTAGATTTATTGAGTTTTGTGTGCTGTTTTTCCCCTATCCAATATGAGATTTTTTATTACCTAGAACATCGGCTAACACTACAATATATGGCTCGCTTCGTTCATAACAGCGAAGTTTGCTCGTACTCAGTTCTTGGTAACCGTTAAACAATTCATGCAGCAAGCAATGTAGTCTTAAAGTCTTAATCCAAAGCGAAGCAGGCGCCCGGCCTACATCTCGGAGATTAAGGTTGAAATTTTAAAACAGTTTTCAACGGCGACTTAAGCCGGCGAATTGCAAAAATGTGCTCGAAATTTAAAATTTATTTAATATTGGCAACATTTAATAACAGTACAAGTTAGGTTTAATTAGAAAAAGGCAGTTACGAAGAGGTGAAAATTATTAGCACAATATAATGCACATAACATAGATGTAGCATACACTGACGTTTAGATAGATTGGAAATGCGAAAGAGCAAAGCATATGATACACGTATGGCAGAGCGAGAAAGATAGACGAAACCAATTTTTAGACGGCATAGCGGGCTTAGCGGGCACTTGTCAAAAATTGTTCCTCAATTTTCTCA